>JAYMTE010000724.1:0-16123 GCA_036897545.1 Pelargonium fulgidum
GTTCATAAACCGATGAACCAAAACAAACTCCACATAATCCAATTGAGCTGTAGTAGCTAAAATATTCTAAATAACCAAGCCGAATGCACTGGAATCCTCCCCCAGCTTGTAAAGTTCGAATCACCACTTGCGAATCTTACTCAAGCACGAGACCACTCCAACCTCTGTTTCAAACCCACTTAATGGCCTCCCTCACCGCGAGCGCTTCCACCACCTGACTTCTGCCACTACCTCCCAACAGTTCCAGCCTCTACTCCAAACCCTTCTCGAACCATCCATCCAGCACCACACCTGCCCCGGTTCTCGAGAACAGCCTCATCAATATTCAGTTTCAGGCAACCTCTGGGCGGTCTTCTCCACCGCTCCGACCCCAAACATTCTCTCCTCCCCCAACCCTTACCACGCTAACCCCTGTCGAGGGCAATGGACCCCGATCAACCTCCTCGCCCCCAACACCCTTCGCCTCCAACCAAGTTGACCTTACGTTGTGCACCATTCTATCCAACTCCTCCACCTCACCCCACGAATTATTCCATACACTATCATTTCTGATTTTCCAAATTCCCCATGCGATATAAGTATATAACACAGAACCGTCAGCAACTCTGCGTCATTCCGACTCACTATCCATTGAAACCATAGGAGGATCGTGCCACCTGCTTGAGCAATTTTCTCCAAACCCGCCATTCTCTGGCAATTCCGCACTCTAAAACTAGGTGCTGAACCGATTTTGGCCCGCCCTGCATATCAAGCACGCGGTGTCAACATCCAACTGACGGTTCGCCAGATTTGCTAAAACTGGGATGCTTGCTGACAGAATCTTCCACATGAAATGTCTAACTTTTGATTGAACCTGCGCTTTCCATACAACCTTCCACAATCTACTATCTCCAACAACATTCACATCTGACCCGAGAAGTCTGTACCCACTCTTTACTTAATACCGCCCATTCAGTTGGAAATTCCAGGCCCACCCATCCTCTCTAATCTGGATACTGAATGGGATCATACAAATAGCCTAATAAAGAGAGATTAAATATTTTTACCAGCATTGTTGTATTTGCCATTTTCTTATTACTTGGATTCCTCTAATCCCTTCTAGGTTCAGAGTGTAACTGTTGAACTCTCCATTTCTTCTAGACCTTCCTGTTAGTTTCCGATTGTGAGATGAAAGGCAGTTCTCCATATGTAATAGAGAATATAGAACATTCCAGAGTTATCTTGTTTCAGCAATGTGGAAAATGTTTAATGCTATTGTTAATATTGATGTAGAATAAAAGCCCTTCTTATAGGGGATTACAAGAGTTGACTCAAAGTGCCAGTGATGAAAATGCTTAGTTGGATTTGTGGGGATTTGTGGTAACATTAGGAATGAAGCTATTAGGGCAAAAGTTTGTGCGGTTTCAATTAAGATTTAGAGAAAATCCCGTAAGGTGGTTTGGACTTTGGACATGTTCAGTGTAGGGACGTCATGGTGATGTAGCTAGCTGATATGTAATTGATGGCACTATTACATGTTGATTACATCATCCAAGAAAATCACTTTTGATGCCACCTTTGGACAAATTGGTTCTGTGCAGACGTTTTGTCATGTAAATTTAACTTAATAATCTAACACGCCTGTCTTGCTCTTTCCCTGGTTCTTATGTTCCTCCTGCACTCCTGCATCCTTTTGTCTGTATTCCTTTCTTCCATGCATATTTCAATCATTATTTTTATTTTCCAGAATCTGTAATATGAATGGTTTTGATGACTATAGGATATGTATTAAGGATTATAAATAACTAGAATAGCTTTGATTACTGTGCAGATTGCACATGGTGTTTTCTTCTCCGAGACATTTAATGGTGGCTGGAGGCTGCATCATCGTCATGGAGATTGTGTATAAAATGGATTTTTCCTTACCAGGCTTCCTTATTTGCTCCTTAATTCTTGGTTTTGGTAAGTATGGAACTCCTTTTTCAATTGCCCCTGGATGGATCCGGAACGTAAACATATTATTCAATGTAGAGCTATAGAAAATTGATATCCAATCAAGACAGTTTCAACTTTACATCTTAAAACTTGTTAAAAGGATTTTTTACAGCAGATACACTATCAATGACTTAATCATTGTTTATGGGAGATGTGTTATGCGAGAGTAGCATTATTTAAATTCCGCTAGCACGCGTTTGAGTTTCTTTCACCAATTGCCTCTCTTTTGTCTTCCTTTTCACTTTATCAAGTAGTTACTGGTATCAAACCTCAGCATGTGTGTTAATTAAATTCATTAGATTTTAGAGCCCTATCCGATGGTTGTTTAAGTAGATTAACATACTTTGGCTAGATTATTGAAATGGCTTGAATGGAGTCTGTGTGTTTCAATGCCAATTTTGACGATAGCTTCTTACTCATTCATTGCATGAATATTTTTTGTAAATTTCTTTCTCTGTTATTACATTTTTAATGTTTTCTTTGCAATAAGTTGAAATTCCTATCAGTAAGGGCAAGAGAACAGTGAGAATTTTTTTTTAATGTTTAGTGAGACAGCTAAAGGGTAAAGTTCATCATAAGTGAATGCATGAAACAAATTTGTTTGCTCTTCAGCTATTGATGTCATGTGAATGTCTGTACTTGCCTCTTTTTTTTTTGTGATTTCATAGAGTTTTCGTTGCCACCATTATTATGCCTTTAGTTTGACACAGCCTATATATGAAAATCAATGAATTGTGTAGGGATATACGAGGCCACATCTTTGGAACGTAGTAAGAAAGGTTCTTCACAAAATTCAGATATATCAAATGGTATTTTAGAAGATGAACTTCAGATGTCTCCTCTTCCAACTTAAAGTATGTCATCTCTCTCTCTCTCTCTCTCTCTCTCTCTCTCTCTTATGAAGTTTTGAAGTTACCATGTGTATATACATATTTATTTATAGTTTACAAAGTTAATTCAATTCAAGGTACATACTTGGGTGCCACTGCAAATTTCTTGTATCCTCGGCTCTTTTCAGGGCCAGGTGCTGTGGGAGGGCACTTTTTGTTCACTTCTGACTTGCTATACCTTATCATATGCAGTGGCAATGTTGGATTTACCCGTGCGTATCACGAGCATTTTTGTTAGCAACATTTGTTGCAGCACCGTTGGTTTTGTTGATGCAACTGTAATTACACCCTGGAGTGTAAAGAATACACAACACCTTGCAATGCATGTTGGAGAACTAAAGTCCCTGAACTAATTGATGATCTCAAGTGCATATGCAAGTTAACAAATCAAATGTTGGGCTGCTGCTGTTGAACATACAAACGTTGTCCGATTTGCCATCTTGTAATTTTTAGATATTCACCGAAAAGAAAATCCTTGTACCTTCCAGTTCGAGAGGTTTTTAGAGAAACTTTCCCAAATCGTACAGAAGGGTTTAGGTTGATGAGGGCCATAATACAAGTAGTCTTTTTTTCAAACCTTCATTTCATTTCTTGTTTGCCCATTTTAATATAGTTTGTTTAGGTTATGTGACCATCCTTGGGGAGGATCTTGTATCCAATAAAATTGACAACTTGTTACTGATTTTTCATTTTATTTCTTTCACTTTGAATTTATTCTTGTTCAACTGCTCTGACATTTTTTTTGCCAATATGTCACTTAAGTCCATACCTGATGGCTGCAAGCAAAAACCCTTTCTTAATTCTCATTCTCGAACCGAAAATTGTAACCCAAATAAGTGAAATTATGATGCACTTTCAAATGATATTTCATTCAAACTAAATGGAGCATCAAACAAGAACAACTTGGCACAAATAAATCCAATGAATTGTTGTCACATGCCATGTTTGGAATTGGTGGTCAGTGCTTTGGTGATAAAATGAGTAAGAATTCCAACAGGGCAAAAAAGCAAGCAAAGAGAAATCGAATGGCGGGTCTCAATTTTGTTTTGTAGGCCGTCGTGAAAAACTTGCCTGCAATAAAACACAATATCGGAGAAGTCAGAATTTTAAGTAAGAGCGAGAAGGTCGAGAATAGAGAGTTGGGAGGGTGAGAGAGACACCTTGCAGCAAAGAGGTCTATGCCCAACAAGTGAATCCAAGCAGAAGCTAATGTCATTTCACTGGAAAACATTTTTGATATACCGGGCAGCTGAACACAATACACAAGCGAATCAACCCTTGGATACAATAATTCATTCCTTCAGAATAAAATATGAAAACATGTGAACATTGAATTGATAGCTGAACATTAAATGCATACCTCTGGTAACAAGTATTTATTCGCAAACATAAACTTTAACGTGTCAGGTGTCCAAGAGAGGTAAAGTAGGTACGCATAAAGAAGTCCAAGCACAATATACGGTATGCTACTTTCCATAGACTTTTTGGTCTGCATTTTGCGAGGTATAAGTTCATTAGGTGCAGTACTTGATTATGCAAAGCTAGAAAAATTTTCAAGATTAAGTACATCTGACAAAGAACCATACAGCAGACCGAACATGTAAATCAGAATACAGAATTCATTGATAATGTAATTTTTATCGTGCTATAGGATTATATGTGACAAATATAAAGTGAAAAAACTAAAACTAAAGGAGAATCATCACTGGTAGATAACCTACCAGTTCGGCTTTAGGAGCCACAACCATGAGAGTATAGAATGGTAGAACAGCAACTGTTCCCAAAGTAAAAACGCTGCTTGCTATTTGAGAACTTGTGAGCCCTGCCAGAAGGAATAAAACAAGGTTAAAAACGGCAACGAACATTTGTTAATGCATTCACGAGGGAAGACAAGATAATGAACATCCACTAAAAATTCCACTACTTAAGTAATCGAGTGAGCTGGAGGAAACTGGCAGTGCATAAGCCTATACTTATATATTGGCGGCATGAAAATAATACCATTAAACCACCAGGTTATTGACAAAAAAGTTTACACAAGTAAGGCTTCCATTATATTGCTTATTTAACTTCTGTGGAGACACTATCAAACAAGTAGTTTGAATCAAAGAAACCACTCAAAATTTTCATTCAGGAGAAGTGATCTCTAATACATGTGTCTTCAGCCTAAAGTGAAAGTGTAATTATGCAAGCAAACATGAGGCTCCAGTCCTAAATTTTGGAGAAAACGAGCATGTACCGTACAGAGTCGTTGCACAAGTAGGCAGAATACACATCTTGGTTTCTACCAACTAATTTTTCTAAATTATTCTTCCTCTGTATATCCTCACACTTCACGTAAAATTTAGTTAAAGATGAGGAACTATGGTGTCAAATTCTCACATCTTGACATCCTAATTCCTTCCTGACATGTTGATTTTTCAGGACTTAATAATATGTGTATATATATATATACCAGATATACCAGATAAACACTTGTACTGGGAATTTGGGAAACTAGAGGAAAAGCAAAGAAAGGTAAGCTAAATTGGGTGTCAAGTTCTCTTTTCAAGAACTTCAACTCTTCTTTTTTGCAGTCATCCAAGTTTTCCAGGATCCAAACAAAGCAGCCAACTCACTAAGAAGCAGTAAAAGAGATGAAAAGAAACATTACAAGATGCCTGCACTGCAGATCCTTTATGACGAAGAATGGGCCTTGAAAGTTTTGGTCTTAGATTAAGTCTTGATCCTCCAAGAAAACTCCAGTTCCCATGTGATACAGCCCCCACACTCTTCTGTAGACCAGAAAGTTCTGTGCTATCACTTTTGGGAGAAATTGAAAACCTTTGATTTCTCACAACACTGAGCTGTGATCTTATACTTGATCTTGAGCGGTCAATCTACAAGAAAAGGAGCCTAAAGTGTAAGAGAAGTTCAAAACCAATACATAATATCAGCTTATGGCACACAACATTCAAGCCACCAAAATGGAACACAAAAGTGTAAAACTTGTCCGCTACCAGTGCTAACACAGAGACAGAGCTAACATGTATACTTATAATAAGTCTAGAAAGTAGCAAGCAATACAAAATATCAGCTTCAGGAGTGGAACCAAGTAGAGAAAATGCCCATACATGAGATCCAGCAAAAAGATGAACTAAACATGAAAGTACAAAGAACCCAAAATAGCAATTACCCAAACGATTCCCAAAAACCCATCTTCAAATTCAATCCCAGAAGAAAAAAAGTAAAGAAATTCGAATATGTGATTGAAAAGGAAGTGAAAGCAAGAAACTTGAAATACCTTGAATGAGAGATGGGGGGAGGTAAGGCAGGAAGAGAAAGGCATGATGGTTTTGGGTGGAGAGCAGCAATAATGGGAGCTTCTTCATCCGCTGAGTAATATAGAAGAAAGGGTTGAAAGTGGAGTTTCCACTGAGAATCAATCAGGAGAAAACAGAAGAGCAGATTAAGAGGAAATGGAGAGAGAAGACAAGAAAAGAAGGAAGAGGTAGTGGATTAGGAAAGTGTAAGCCAAATACAGATAGACAATCAATCTTCATTGTCCACTACCCACCCCTTTCCCTTTCCTTTTCCTTCTCATTTTCATTTCCCTTCTTTAAGGAAACCTTTTTGATTAGAGTTAGATTCTTGTTATTTCAGACTTGTCTCACTTTGCCTAGGCTAGTAGTAATTCATGAAGATTAATATTTAATGGGTAAGATTTAGTTAGGTTGCAAGAAAGTTGAATTTCATCACAAATTTAATGGAGCTCATATGAGTGCTTTATTTTCTATTAAAACAAAGATGCATGAAAATTATAAATAAATTGTTCATTGCAATGTGTACTCAAATCTTGTTTAAATATATACTTGTAACCTAATTCAACTACCTATCACACTATTCATGTCCAAAATTAATTCCCAACAATTATTTTGGACATCAGTATATTATTTTATGTATTTATTATCAATTTTGTCATTTTAGAGTCCTGATTTGTCATGTGAATCATTTTTATCTAATGTATCCCCTCTAAGCGCATTAGTGATATTTTCAAAACCTAATTCCACCTCTTCAAATATTAACCCAAATGACACAACAATGTTGCTCATCCAAACAATACCTAGGACTCCTCCAAAAATGGCATGTAAGGGACCTTACTTGACCCCCACAAAGGAGTCTCACACTCCTCATAAATCCTTGTTCGCCTCACAAACTCTATAGGAGTCATTTAACGCTTCCCGAAGCTTCTCATCGGACCTCATTGTTACACGTACCACTTCGGGATCCTTCCAACACCACATAAACCCTCTCATGGGGTTTCAAGGTCATGAGCACTTGTCAAAGGGCTTCTTTATGGAATGTCAACCATCTACAATGTTATATGGGACCTTCAAGCCTCGCAGACCAACCTGTAGGCACATAAAACCTCATATGCGCATCCCAAGGCCTCTAGAGCCAAATCAAGCCTTTGAGACATTGGACCACTTAGGTCCTTCAACTGTTGGCATGTTTGGACTTTTGAAACATTTCTAAACAAGGTACTCTCAATTAGTAACATCTCAAACTCATGCTATGTTCGTGGGTAAGTATGTGTGAAGACTTTGGGCATGGTATGTCAATGGCAACCTCCTAAACTTGATCTTCTAGTATCCTCCAAAGCCCTACTGCCTAAAGAATTCTAAGATGGTGACATCAACGCGTCACCAATGAACCACAATGCCACATTATCATGACAAGCATGTGGTATCACCAAAGCTCACTTGCAATTCTCTACAACCAATCACAACGCGACACATCGCCTCCTCACATCTTGAATATTTATTTTTAGTATAAATATCAAATACCCTATCAAACTATGCATATCTTACTCTATTGCTTAATGTTTGGTCCTGAGGTTTCTTGAATTTTGTTTAAGGATGTGTTACTTTATGGTATGGATACCATTATCAATCAAGTTCAAGTGCCGAAATGAAAACTCAATTTAAAATATTTTCAATTTGAAATTCAATACAAAAATTTTATAATAGCACAAGTGCTACCATTACCTCCAAATCATGGGTACGCGTCAAAATTAATAAAGTTGACACCATTTTACGTAATCATTCTTATCTATGGTAATATAATATTTACTTTTCCGCATTAATTGACTCTATTACATATAGTCTAGAAAGTTAATAATACATGAATTAGATCACTTTCTATAATAAATTAGTCAGTATCTCCTGAATCGGGATGAAGTATATAAACACAATCTTTGAGCATTGAAACTTGAAAAATCTAAAGTGATGCAGACAGAGTAACGTGTTCCTCCCTGAAACTGGGAATTGGGAAGGAAGGACACCTTCAATTTACCATTAAAACGAAGCGGTCATCCAGCTTTTCCTCATTCATGCATCTCTTAATCTTTATATTGATATCTGTATCTTCTTCTTAATTATATTTTAAACATATTGATATGTATATCAGCTTCAGCCAACAACCCCATGTGTATATATTGGTGCTTGTCTTCTCTCTTTCTATAAATATGTAAACATCAAAACGTTCACAATTTAATTTCCTTGTTACTTCTTTATAATCAAAATATCTTTGATTGATTTAATGCTTAAGTTTTTTAGTTGACTTATTTTTTTACTGTAATATCATAACACACGTGACTTGAAAGTTACAAATTAGAATACAAATTCTCATTTTTCAAGAGTTTACTCCAACTTTTTAAAATTATAACAGGAATAAGTTCAACTCTCTATACATCGTTTTTTTATTGATTTATCTTAAACTTTTAGTTGAGTTCAACCTCTAACGAGCATCTCATGTTCAGTTTGTAGGTTCATGCGTGAAGTAGAGTTGTCAAATAACAAGTAACATGGAAAGTTCTTATGAATCATTCACAACTACTAAAGTCTATTGCTGAGCAGAGTTTGATTGAAATTAAATAAAGATTTTGTCATGTCTTGCTTCAGAGTGTGAGACGTGCGAGCAACCAACCTACAAATACACTGAAACGTCACTGCTCCTCACTCCCAACATTTCTAATTTACAAGCAACAAATATATACATATATATAGTTAGTTATATACACACACATGTGCAACACGACCAATTGTTGACTACTAAAATGTAATGTAATGTGAATCAATCTAAGTTGTTCAACATCAAGCCATGTTTATAATTCATTGTACTATGTGCATTACCATGTGCAATAGCACCAATTTTTCTTCTTTTCTTTTCTTGTCACAATTTATTGCTTTCCTCTTATTACTGCTGCAAGAAACAATTGCTATCTGGGATGGATGTTCCTCAGCAGCTACTACTTTTTCTGCTGTGCTCATCAAGCCAACAAATAATCTCACCAAGAACTTGATTAATCATTTCATCGGTCTCACCTTCAAGGATAGCATGATAAGCATCTTTAAATATATGAAGCTTCTTGTCTGTACTGCTCGCTTGCTCGTACAAGGCCTTGCTTATAGATGGATCTGTTATTTTATCATCCTCTCCATGTAGTATCAACAACGGCAGTGAAACCTTCAAGATTGCACAATTATAAGTGACTTACAACTATATGATACACCCTTGTCAACATAACTTAAAACATAAGCAAATATTTTAAGAATTCAATTTCAAAAAAAATTATTTGGTAAACAAGAGTTTCAAATGGCAATCACTGAGGGACTGAGATCATGCATGCTTCAAGACATCACATACTACAACCTTGTTCCTAAGTTTTCTCCTCTTTTATCTTACTTGAGTTTCTTTTAGCATACTATACATCCAAATCCTCCGGATAGATTCATAGTAGTAAAAACATGATTCTAACACAAATCTGATGGACATTACATTAATCTCTAAAATGAATCTGTAACGTGTGTGGAATAAGAAGTTTGACATCTATGGATTTAGATAGTAGATACCAAAGAAAAAACAAAAATTGTAATATATGAAAGCTTAATAATGAATAAGCACGGTAGAGAAAATAAATAGTATCGTATTACAGTAGAATTTGAAGAATTGGTTGCTTAATCTTCTTATAGACCATAATTTGTCAAAAAGGTTTAAAATCAGTCAATCAATTACCAAGTACCAACTATAAACTACAAATTTCATGTCTGTGTATCCTGTATATAAAAGGTTTATTTTATTCGTACCGTTACAGTGCTACATTTCTCTACTTCCTTAAATTAACTTCCTGGTTCTAGTCACAACTTTGAATGACGTATAGAGATTCCGGTTGTTAAAGTAATTAAATTGGGCCTTCAATTATTAGTTTAAGCTTTTAGATGAGTTGGTTCTCTATATGATATCAGAGCCTTGGTGACCTAAAGGTCACAACTTTGAGTCCCCCATGTGCATCCACGTGAGGGGCATGCTAAAGGATATAAATAAAATTGAAAAGGGTCTGAACTTTTTGAGATAGATTAATAGTAATTAGGATTTTGGGGAAGGTTTGGAGGGAGAAACCCACAAAAGTTCGAGAAAGTGAACTAGATATTTCATATGACCCGTAATATTTCGTCCATTAATATTTCATACTATTCAGTTTCCTTCTTTAATTTGATGTTTATTAATTTATATAATCCCAATTTTGGAAGTCAGTGGGATAAAAAAACAGTGATTTAATGAGAGAGAACAAGCGGCACACAAGTAGTATAAAAGACAGATTCCATAAGAGAAAATGACAAACATAAGGATATGAGGGGAATAACCTACATAAACAAACAAGCAAAAAAGTGCATTGTATTCAAATACCATATAACGTGACAGAACGAGAAACCAGGAAATTAACACACCTCCTTCAATCGGCACTCTATCTCTCGAGTTGTATAAAGCATCTCTACAGCAGTCCGCAAGCGTGGTTTACCTCTGTAAGCAATAACATTATAGGCTGCCTGCATACAAAAGAAAAATCTATTAGACTACACATATGCCCAGAAAGTTTCAAACATATGCATATATATAAATGAAACATGCAGGGAAGGTTGCAAAGAGAAAAAAATTTACAACAAAATGAAATTGAACAAAGGGCTACTTAGATAATTAGCTTAATGTAATCAGTTAAAAAGCAATTATTTGAAATTATCAGTTTAATAGACCAAACCAGCTCTCTCTTCTTCAAATCTCTGAATGCTGCATGAGCTAAGTCCTTATGTGGAACTAGCTTCTGCTTCGGAAGGAATTTAGTAATACCAATCAGGAGCTGGGTTAGCAACCATGGGGGAACCAAGTCATCTGCAAACTAGGCAAGATTAAAGTTAATAGGAAGCAAAAATAACAAAGCACTTGTAGTTTTACAGAATAAGTTTTTTAAGAAATACTTTGCACATAGGTGCGACAAGAATAGATCCATCCCACGCATTTGGTTGTTTAAGGTGCATCTTCAGCACCACTGCTCCACCCATAGACTGACCAAAGAGGTAGCTAGGAATAGTACGAAACTTTGGGTTCTCTGCCATCAAAATCAACCGTAAGATTGATAGGACCACTTATAATTCATTTATGTAATACTATATATATTATCTCCTAGGGAAACAATGCGGAAGCCCTTAGTCCTTAAAGTCCAGTTCCTATTAAGCAGACCTATGAGTCTCAAAGAATTGGTACATGAAAATGTAACATAAATACAAAGTCACAACTTACTGACTGTTTCCATTAAGCGTAAACAAAAACCATATTCGTATCCCTACAGCAACTTAAAATTTTTCCATTGTTTAGATGCGGTATTAGATATACTAGAAAATGATTCAAGAGCATGTCATCTGTTTGGTTCTGGTTCTTGAAGTTCTTCTACCATGCTCTTGTTTTGGTCATACAATTGATTCCCTAAACACTACCGCCTTGCAGTTCCTCATTACCTTCATAAAGAGCATTTGACATAAAACATGTGGTACAACACCACTCCATAATGATGTTGGTAGAGTGAATAATGATGATTTGATTCTAAGAGGTGTATTTTGGAGATTCCAATATTTTCAAGTTTGAGATGCAACGGGCTTTCAACTTTCCGCCCAGTGCAAATGAGGACATTGAGACATGAGTTACTGCACTCTCTGCACAAAGATATTATTACACTTCTTGCCTTTTTTTAATCGCCTTTTGGTCAAGCAACCAAACTTAGGTTTCTCTCTCCTTAGTAGTCAAGGCCACAAAGGAACGAGCATATTAATACGCTTTTTACCTAATCCTTTCAATGAGACAAAAGCATGTCAAAGTTTGGGATTTTACAAAAGGATTCAAATGTAGTAATTAATATAGAACAACTTAGCACACCTTTGATTTTGGAATAATGCTCAATGACATCGTCGACAAGTATGCCAAAGCTTGGAATAAAGCAATGAAGACCCTCTGAAAGACCAAATCCCGGATAATCCATTGCAAAAACCCCATATCCAGCCGATGCTAACTGCCTTGCAATTCCTGCAAACAAGCAAATGATATACTGAAGTTCCATTGTGATAGCATTCGAAACCCATAAATTAGTTACTAGTTACTACTAACTCCCTTAATTTGGAAGTTACGTGCCTTCAAAGAAAAATGTGCAAGTGTCTCCATAACCGTGGCAGAAAAAAATCAATGCCTTGGGGTGAGAGGCTTCTGGGAGCCAACTCTTTGAGAAACTTTCCAATCCTCTAGAGTTCACTTCATATGACTGCACCAAAAGAGACATGTGATCAACTTCAACTGACAAGATAACCTGTAGTGTCCATACAACTGTACCAGAACACCACACAACATCTTTTGTGGGTAACCTTCGAGTCCACTAATTGTAAATGATTACTAACATTGGAGAAACATTTTTAGCAAAGAAAAATGTGAAGTATATGTTTATCTAACTATCCTGATCTATTCTTAAGCTAATTGAAATGCCATTTCAATCCTCAAATTTCTTTTATTTGCCTAAACAAGAAGAAAATAACAATAGGTAAGTAATTCACAATATGGCAGCAAAATTGGCAGCAAAATTAATCAGAAAAGAAAAGAGGTGTGCTGTTTTATAGCAACATTTAAAAAAAAAAATTATAGGATCAATTGAATCCTGAAAAGATGCACTCGAAAGATAACGAAAATTGTCTTCATAGTGAATAGTTTAAGTGTAAAAAAATAAAAATAAAATAAAATAACAATAAATAATAAATAAATAAAGTGGTCTATTTCTTCAATAACTCATCAATATGCTCCTAAGTATAAATTTCCAAGGACCTCAGCCCTCGAGATAGCTGGTAGAAAAGCAAGATTCTCTTAGAATGTTCAAACTGTCGTGTCAAAAAACCAGAAACAAAAATCCAATAACGCAACCTTATTCAGCTCTACTCTTGGGCTCAAAGGAAGGCCTCACCAAAACAAAATACAGTTGACATTATAAATTCGTAGAAATTTAAGTCCAATACTACCTCCTTCATTTTCAATGGTTCACACGGCATCTGCAATATAATTGTAGACAAAGTAATCAATACCGCAGCTTGTTCAATGAGCTGTAAACATAGCCACTCAGTAAAGTAATTTATCTAATAATACTTCTCAAGCATGAGAGAGCATGTGGGTAGAAGCCAACAATATAGTGTCAAATACCTCTTGGTAACTCTACCTTCAAATTTGTGCATCTTTAAAAGTATTATACATGTGTTTGAGCACATAGGGAAAGAAAAAAAAAAGGAACAGCAACAGATCTAGAAGGGAAAAGCTTTAGACAATCTATCTATATATAAACAACCAAAGACACGATGAAATAGTGCAACTAAAAGTAAATGTTAGGCAGTAATCAATGTCTATCGAATTAGGTACGAAAAGTTGGTTCACTTAGCATAACTGAATTGATAGACTTCTAACTGTGTTGGTTGGTTGGATGGTGTTCAATTTGCTCAACATTGAATAAAATGTAACTACTTGATCAAATGCCGCCGCATAGATCATTTATACCAGTACTAACACGGCGCAATTCAGTTGTTCTCAAACCGGGTTCTGCTTCTTAACAAAGTGTCAAAAAATGAGGCCCTTGAACAAATGTCAATGAGTTTAGAACTTGAAATAAATTCCATACACCTTAAATCCAGGAGAAACAACAAATGCACATCTAAGGAGCACCAATTTTTTCCTTTTTTGGTCTTAACCATGAGGTTTCTGAACCGGACCCGCGATCAGGACCTTTAAGTCATACCAAGCTCAAACTAATCCTCATTTGAGTTGGGCAGTATCACAAGGGCAGCAAAGCTCCCCCTGCCAAGTTTTAACACAACCCTTACCAATTGACCCGCGCTTGGTGGTAGGAGCACTAATGTTTCACTTCTCTGCCATATAGCTTTCAATTACAATGCAAACTCTAGATAATCGGAATTTACTATTGAGCAACGACAATCAAAGTAATTGACTGCAACTCACAACGATCAAAAATCCAAAATCCAAAACCAACGAAACTGAGAATAATTATAAACAAATGTAAAATTGACAGAAATTAGAAGAACCTTGAAGAGGATGTGATCGATTCCTAGTTGAATTTCCTTGAATGCTTCGCGAGCGCGCCTTCTGGCGGGAGCTTCGTCCATGTTAGCTTCTAGAATCTTCTGCAGTTCACCGTCCACACCAGGAAGTCTTACTGGAGGCGCCATTGGCGTCGCTGCCCCAAGGTTTACAACTACAACAGAGTTTGTAAAAACATGAAAACAAGCAAAGCTAAAAAATCTATGGCGATTTCAAATACAGACTGGAAATGAATTGTTTTTACAGTATGGAAAAGAAATGGGAGGAATCTTTATTGATTTTGCATAACTGATCCGGACAGGACCGAGATCATTGTTTTTATTTTTCTAATTTTCTTACAATCCATAATTATCAATTTAATTATAGGTGGATTATTAGGGTATTTGGATTTAGGAAAATGAATTTTTTTTTTCCATGTATTATAATATTTAATTAAACAAGTTAAAAGATGCCTTTTTTTTTTTTTTTTTATACTTGAAATGCTTTCATTCAAACAAAACAACACCAATATGATAACAAAACAACACCAAAATCACATTAAACAAGTTAAAAGATATCATTTTTTATACTTAAAATGTTTTCATCCAAATAGAAGAACACCATAAACACATTAACCATAAGCCAAAACAAACCCATGACATAAGAGTAAACAAAATACAGTGCAACACTTTAAGACTCGTAATCTTTCTAATCTAAGCTGAATTATGGGCTTTTGGCACTACCGGTCTAGAAATTCATTTATAAACATATAGCAAAAATGAATAATTTTATAATATTTTAATATGATACTGCTACCACAATATAGCTATATATGTATTTTTTTTCTCGGAAATAACCCAAATTCTTTATTAATCAAAGGTCATGTAAACAGTAAATTGGAAATAACTCAACCAACTGCACTAGATAAAGAAACTGATGGTCTTATCAAAACATGAGCTACTTGATTCACTAAATCATAAACAAACTTAACCTCTAAGAACTCACGAAACTTGACGAAACCCTTATTCAAAAGATTGAAGGCATTGTTATTCCCTAAGGTTGTGTTTGATCGTATGGATATAGAGGTGGATTGAATTAATAAATCCATTACTCTGTCTAATCCAACATTTGATAACAACGATGGATTAAATTTCGAAACTCATTATGTGTTTTATATCCATCATATGATAGATAAAATAATCCAAAGGCCCCCCTTAGATTACGATGGATTGGATATAAAAAAATTTTGTATTCCCAAAATACCATCATCTAATTCAAATTTAATTTTTATTTTTCCTCTTGTACCGAAAATGATTAATATAAACTATAAAAATTAAAATAATCACATAATTTAAAAAATTATGAAATGAAAATTTTTCGTCCGTGTTCGGGTTTAGATCAACGAACTTGATTAAAACACCAAAACAAAACGAAATAATAAACGAGAGATTAAATCTATTTTACTATCTATTATAACATCAAACGTTGGAATGAATAACTGGTTATCCATTGTATTTATTATCCATCATAATCCATTATTATTATCTAATGCAACGTTTTCCAATCCAAACGATTAAACGTAGCCTAATTTTGTCTCAATTGTCTACACGACCTCAAACGCATCCATCTCCACCACCATCGTACCTCATTCTCTATTTGTCACTTAACTCAACGCTTCCTCTAGCCTCCACCACCCGGGCCTTCGCCTCTCGTTGTCGCCCTACTCTCCCACCACCCAACATTTTCCCGACCAGTCTCGCACCACCCAGCCTCCACCGTATCGCCCTGCCTGCCTAAAGACTACTCTATATGTATTAATTTTCAAGCAC
>JAYMTE010000725.1:0-16104 GCA_036897545.1 Pelargonium fulgidum
GCCGGTTCTGAAAACTTTGCAGAACCAGAAGATACAAAATCAACAAGATCTATCAATGTCTGGCGCTTTAGATCTTGCTCAACAGTGTTCTTGTCTGGATCGCTGAGATCAAAAACCTCACAGCAAAAGTTCAACTTACTAACAAATAGGCTCTGCTTCTGCGGGTTGGAAACATCTTTAAACGATAGATGGGGATCTATTGCTTCCACTCCAGCAGTGATGCTTGATGGGAAAACTGCTGAAGACACCCGTTTAACCACATTCAGTCGGCTTGTAAGTGTGCTGGCAATGTTAGTACACTGGATTCCATTGCCCGAGTTGGGAGAAACATCACTAGAATCACGTCCAGACTCAGCAGAGTCAGATTTGTCAGGTTTTTTTAACTTCCGGGGAAGTTTGCTAAGAATTTGCTTAAACATGTTGGTGGTGCTGCTATGTCCTGCAGACAGATCACCTGAACCAAGGTAATAATGACTGAGTCAATAGATAAAAATCAAAAAAAGAGAAAAGCCGAAAGGAGAGAGAGAGAGTGGGAAAGCTACAATTCTCTGTGTTTCTATTTTTTTCCCAGATCAGTTTTCTGAATAACATTTGTGATATTATTAATTCCATAATCAGGTGAAATTTATTGGGTACAAGTCAGAAAGGAAATGCAGCCTAGGTATGCCGGAACTAACCAAATCAGCAAGCACAACATCCGCAAACAACAATCAAGCAACATCAAATCAATTTCTCGTGACAGAAAATCATCCTAAGAAGCAGTGATACATCACGAGACTCTTGATAGCAGACTACAACATTTGCATACTTTGGTCCACAAAATGCAACCAGTTCTATAAATTATGCTAAACTTGAAAAAGAGTCAAAATACAGTTCAGTACATGATGCCCATGGCATTCAAAGAGCAAAGAAATCCAAGTGAATCAAACAAAATTGAACCAAAAATTTCTAAAACTACATTGTGCATTTGGAAGACCTGAATTCAGGAAACTTTATTTCAAAACCCCAACTAAACTTTGTCATATGGGCAACCAAGTAAAAGGCAATGTCAATAAGGACGTCGCAACTGATGAAATGACTGTCGAGAAGTCATTTTCTGAAAACAAACTACATGTTACAGTTATAGGTTGCATTCACCTAATTCTCTCTAAATTGTTTGATTATATAGCTCAGTTGTCTTGCAATTGCAATAATAAGCAACTTCATCTACTACCAACTACCAAGATATTTGCTTTAGTAGCTTTGGTTCTTAACCAGACACATTAGGCCTAAGCCTGAGAGAAATGAAGAGCAGTGAACAGAACATTGCTCAACTTGACATATAGTGGTGCTAAAATTAGTAATGCCCATACCCAGTGAACAAGAAACCCAGATCAAGATCAGAACAAGCTACACAATGCAAAGAAAATAATAAATAAATAAAATGCCAAAATCAAACTGATAGATGGGTTCCAAGATATAGCAGCAAAATTGGCTAACTGAATCTCAGATCTGAGACCCAGATGAGAAAAATATCAAATTTACCAAAGATCCCCCACAATCCCAAGCACACATGGCCAACAGACAAAACCCAGATCATCATCTTCACCTAAAATCACTCAGTTAAGAAAAAGCTACAACCTTGACAACATACATTACAGTTTTGCAGCTATCAAAATTCACAACTAATGAAACCCAGTACAAAGAAAAGCAAAAAAAAAAAAAAAAAATTGGGGGAAAAGGAGAGAGAAGGTGAAAACCTGAATTAGGGCCTGTTTGGGGCTGGGAAGAGAGAGAAAGTTTAGCAGAGAAGTGAAGTTATGGTCTGAGAAATGTTGTGGAAGAAGCTAGAATGGGAAAGTAAGTAACTTTTGGGGATTTTGGGGAGAGATTTGATAGAGAATTCAATTCTTGGGTTGTTGGATCTCCATGAAAGATCAATGGCAAGTTTCTCGATTGAAGAGAATAAGCGGTGTGGCATTTTCTGAGAATTGCAGGAACCACCAGTCACCACCAGCAGATGGTGAAGAGAGAAAAAAAAATATATAAATTAAATTAGAAAGTATAATCATTGTTATTATTAATATTATTTAAAAAAATTAAAATTAAAATTGAGTTGGGTCCCTCACTCACTCTGTTCCCTCTAATTGTGTTTGGAACTAAATAATTCAGAATATTCCTCATGCCTGTGTTTCTTTTCTGTTGGATCTACATTTTGAGTTTCTATTTTATTTTATTCATTTCTCAAAAATAATTTTGTTTTCATTCTTATATCTTGTTCCCAACATGAGCTTGCTTTCATGGAATCATGATGTTCATATTTGAACCAACAAAGAATCAAATCTTAACTGGCAATCACAAAATTCAGATACAATTTCGATACTAAAATCAAACTTCTTCAACTCGGTGAAAATGAGATAGAATTTAATAGTATATTATCTTCAATGAGTTTATGTTACAATAAATCTTTTTATGTTTATTTTTGTTCCCATGAAAAGAAGTTTTATTTACTGGTTCTAGTAATTAAAGAAAGTTATATGATGATGATGATTTGCATGATGTGAAATAATGTTGTTCCTCATGTTTTGGTGAAAAGGTTAAAACATTGTGTCCTGTTCTCTCATAATTTGGCTTCATCAGTGGTGGGTAATTTGCTATAGTGAGGCAGTTTTTTTTGTTTTTAACCCAGAGGTATCTGAAGCTATTGTTTCATTAGCATCTTTAAAGCGTATCACACGGATCTTCAGCATGTTTAAAGCATATTACTACCATATTAATTCTCGCAATTGTGCTTCCTGTTACTCGAAGTGATTCTTTACCATAGGATCAGCACCTCAAAAGCATATCATACCGAGACTAATTCCATTGCATTCTTTATAACTTGAGGTTAACACATCATATTATGTTCAAACAGCTCCTACTAGTAGATCCACCATCAAAGAAATCAATAATCATCGATGCTACTCTATACATACTTTTGACTCGATTTTACTTTACCCTTCAATTTCATTGGGTCCTATGTTGTGTACTGTGATGTATTGCTTGTTTCTGAGAGAGCAACAGGTGATGAGTTGCACAAAAGTGAACATAATTGACTAAAATTGAAATTTCTTCATCAACCTGTTACGCTACTACCATTTCAACCTCAACTATACAGTTAAATTCTCTTTGTTTGCTGTGTCGGCTAGGGCCGGCTGGACCAGCTCTGGCAATTTGTGCACCAGTGACTTCAAAAGGAAACCTAGTAAACATATAATTTTGTAACTGGGACAAAGAAAAATGTGTAAGTTCTGAGCACAAAAGTCTATTCATACAAACCGAAACCTAGTAAACATATAATTTTGTAACTGGGACAAAGAAAAATGTATAAGTTCTGAGCACAAAAGTCTATTCATAGAAACCAAGAGTTGGAAGAAAGAAAACAAAATCTGATTATTCAAGTCCAGGAGCACACTAGTACATCTCATAAAAACTGAGTAATTACAAGTAGGTTTTGCCAAAAAGAAAAAGATACACGCATCAAACACCAGCTTTGAATCTTATTCATCTGTTCTACTTCTCACTTCCATAAACATTTTCCTATCAAGGAAAGATGGGGTTGTGATCTCTGTACATTGTTCGGTCCCCTTCTACATCTCCCTATACCATAGGGTCGGGTTCTCAACTTGTGGTTGCACACCTCGGAGGAGTTCTTGGAGCTGCATACACAGAATTTCCGGTTAATAACTTGAATGACTCCACAGTCCACAGAAATATAATCGAGAAACAACTTCAAATCTTGGTGGCTTACCTAATCCAACTGCCTCTGAGCTCTTCATAAATCGGATACGCTTGCAAGATTCTTTGAACATTCTGTAATATGTCGAAAACGAAATAATCAGACAAATCCATTTGGAGATACCATAACTTAAACAACTTAAGTTGTATGTATTCTATCAAATTAAGAGATCCAAAGTTCAAACAACCGCACAACTCCCATTAATACATAACGGCTCAAAGTGTTGGGAACTTATGCTTGAGAGACATATTATAGTTTCCTTGAAATTTCACTACCAATAAGTAGCATGCCTATGTAGATCATCAAGATAATTTGTCGAACGACAGCAATGAAACTTCATGTTTATAAATACCAAGGAAATTTTAGTTAACTGACTCAAATCACTACATTATAATACTCAACATTACATACTATGACTCAAAATTGTTTCTTTAAAGCTCAAGAAGAAACCGAACAAGCAAAAAAATTGATTAACTTACTTCCAAGGAACATCACCAACTAACATCCAGTCACCATCCTTGTCTTCATATGTTGGGACATACTCTGTTCCGCTCACTGGATCCACAAGCTTGTTTTGCTCTGAATTATTACCTAAAACCCCAGAAATACCAAACTAAAATGCCTTGGACTATATATTTCATATTTACCTACTTAATCTACAATTACTTGCACATTAAAAACATAAAACATAGCAAATGAAGAAAATACTAACAGTGGACGGTGAAGCAAGTGAACATTTCCTCCAAAGCCCTCAGTAGATCCTGGTAACTCTTGTACACCTCAAGATCCACCTTGCGTAAATATGGGGCTCCATCTACAGCCACCTTAACATACTTGCAGGAGCTCTCAATAGCTTTTTTCCTAAAGGATCTCACAGGTGGCCACCCAACTACTTGCTCCCTTCAAAATCACGAAATGATACAAAATTTGAAATCAGAATTTAATACCAGATCCTAGTTAAGGGTACGCGAGGAAATAAACTAGTTGAAGATTTAATACTACATGCATAACTACACTTGCAAATCTAGAGAAGTAATGATCAAATTAATGCTCCCAACAGAGTAAAGTATTCAGAAATATAATCACAATCAGCAAAATTTAAGCAAATACTTCAATTTTGATTGTCTACAATCCCAATTCACCTTTTAGGTTCATACCAATCATGTAAATCTCCAATGTCGTAAATCTAACCTATTCTTTGTAGCCTATTATAGGATTGATCAAGTTTAGTAGTAGCTAAGCTTAGATGATAAATATTTAATTGCACACTACCAAATGCACACACAAATATAATAAAATAAAAGTACAAGAATCTAAATCCACCAGTTCAACAATTTGTTTTCTCTTCATCAAAACACATTCATGATACATCAGTACACATATTTAACAAATAATCACACGAATTTCGAAAACTAAATTACTATTGTAAGTTCAAAGTCATAAACATTCACGATTATCAACGAACACCAGAACAACTATTACTTTAACCTAACAAAGAAACCACTAGACGATTAAAATATTAGTCTTACTTGGTGGCTGGGGGCTTAGAAGCATCGGAGACTTCAGATTCCGATTTCTTGACGGCACGAGCTCCGGCGGCGAGATGATGATCAACTGTCTCCATGAACCCGCGCTTGACGCCTCCGGTGGAGCGACCGTCGCCGGGGAGGCCGAGAGTGAGCTCGGTGTCCTTGAAATTCATGCTGGTGACGTCAGATTCCGGCGATTCCTGGGTGGTGTCGAGCGACATGATTGTGGTGGCTGTGTGGCGGGTTGCGAATTCGCATCAAGTCGGAAATGTTTCGATTCTCCGATAGCAATATATCTGTGACTTTTGGTGAGAGGAATTTGGGGGGGTTTATATATAGTAGCCGGGTGTGTTACGGGGAAGCGTGACAGTCGCCAATGAGGGGACGACACGTGGGGTGGTTGATGGAGTGACGGGAGCAGGCATTGGAGTTAGGGCCTGTTGTCGGTTCGTTTAATTACAATCACAATCGGTTTGTGTCTATCGGCATCACACGGACCAGTTCCTAATCTACGGTTACTACTATATTTGGGGCGAGCGGGAATCATGTGTCCCACCCCATACTTTACTTATTTGCACTTTAGTTTTTGGAAGAAAAGAAAGTTCAATTACCTACGAGCACGTTGGTCAACTGGCAAGAGTTTATTTCAGCTTAATTCGATATTTCGAGTTTAAGTTTCAGGAAATGCAACATCGTTAAAGTTTGGTAGGGAGAGCTTTGTCACCCATGTGGTCCTATCTGGCTCGAATGAGAATTAATTTAAGTGCGGTAGAACGACTTAAATGTGCCAAACGCTAATTTACAGACATGCTCAGAAACCTCATAGTTTAGACCAAAAATAAAAATAAAGTTCAATTAATTGTTTGTCATATTAACTTTTCATTTAAAAAGTTAAAAGAAAATGATCTTAGTATACACTTCAATCGCACGTGTTTAGCATATGTCATACGTGAAAGAAAGATAACTAAAAAAACTGACTTGTAAGGTTTGGCTTGGTTTGGCATGTGTCGGGTCAAAAACCACTAACCAAGCTAATTATTAAGCAGAACACATAATTATCTCATATCAAGTCAAAGCCTCTTTGTTTAAGTCAGATAGGAGCTTGTTGTATTTGTGTTTTAATTCTCGAATGGTTTGCAATCATCCATATCAAACACATACATTCTACATATGTTAACAATACATGTCATAGTTCATAAGCCATAAATTAGTTTTATACAAAGTCAAAGTCTCTTCGTTCAAGACGAGTAGGAGCTTTTTGCATATGTATCCTAATTCTTGAATGACCTGCAATAATTTACGTCAACACACATGCATTCTATATGTATCAAACAGTTAGGGAATGCGGTTGCTCGTGCTATTGTGCGAGCATCATTATCATATCCAAATCGTAAGTTGTGGGATGCTAGTTCTTGTAGTTCAAGATTTTTCGTATTATGTATGTCTGTTTGAGTGTAATATAATTCCTTATTTCGTTAAAATAAAAATATATCACAATTTGCTCCCTATTCAATTTTACATAATCACCTTTCAAAATGTGTCTTATTAATGTCCCTCTCAATCTGTTATATTCTCAAAAATTAAATAAATAAATAGATATGAGATTAACAAGAATCATCATTCCTAAACTCCTCGTGCGATTTTGATTTTATTTTCCAATAATTACGACTTTATTAAATTATTCAAAACACCAATTGTCCACGTACGCAACAAATTAGATGTTGTGTCTCCGAGGCGTTGATGAGCTGGCACAATCAATTCATGTCACGCGATAGTGGTGACACACTGTTGACTAAAATTAGAAAGAAGGGCAAAATGGTAAAATAACTATAAAAAGTGAGGGACCCAATTGGCTCAAGAGGAAGAGACAAGCATGTGGGTCTGTGTTGGAATGTCGACGACGTGTCGTTTTTGCATTCATAGTATCAGCTACCTGTCATCCAAAACACCTCTCCACCTTACACGTCTCCTACCACCTACTCATCCTCCACTCATATGCTTCCACGTCATCTTTCCACAAGGCTATTTTCGTCATTTTTTATTCAATCCCATTACTTACAATTTATTCTATTTCTACTCATTTTGACTCATTATCTTTAAAACTCAATTTTAGCGGTCCACACAATAGATACTTTGACTCTCTCTCTCTCTCTTTTTTTAAGTGAAAAAAATATAATATTACTCCAATTTGTATTACAAAATTATGTGGTTGATTGAAATTTAAGTGATTCAGAAATTATTTGAACAAGAAAAGATAATGACACAATTAAGGGATCCAATCATATGCCAAATAGAAATATAATAGGAGATTGAGATAAGAGGCAATCAACATATATCCAATTATCAAAGAAAAGAGAATATTAAGAGTATCAAAATAATGTTAAATAAACAACAGAACCTTCTATTTTATTTAATTTCATATTTTTTAACTAAATTATAACTTATAAGTGAGTTGACAATTTAGACTCTAATTTGCAGGCTTCCAACACACCTGACCGGCCTCAAAACTTGAAACTTGACATGAAATGTTTTCGGTACTGATTAGTGTTCAACCGAATCCGGTCAAATCTGATTCAAAACTCGATTTGACGGCTCTAGATGATATCCAATTCTATGCAACTTGTACAAATCAAATCACAAGTGAGCAGCAATTAAGGATTGATGATACCCAATCATGTGAGGTATCATGGAGGAAATGGAGATGTCATGTGCATATCTGATTTAATGTTTATGGAAATTATTAAGAAGGTGAAATGTTTATATATTGTTGTTGATCACATTCACATGTACAATGCATAATCCAGCATTTGTGTGTGTGCGTTATATATATATATTTGCATGCATGCACTTGAATTTTGAAGTTGTACATGTATAAAAGAAGCTGCATGCTTTTCCAACTTTTAATGCTAACACACTCCTTGTCTTGTTTACAATTAGTCTCAAGGTTGTTTCATGTTCCTGTGAGTGCAATACTTTTAATGTTAAGTCCTGAGTTCGATAATAAATCTGATACAGTAAACTTTGTATTAAATTCGGAGTATCAGTTTTTTTCTTTTTCTTCACTCGTACGTAAGAGTTAAGACCTTCAATTTAAACCACTATAGTAGTGTATCACAAACATTGGGCCCTAACAGAAAAATATGGGCCTACATTGGGCCCTAACATCTTGTACATTAGTTTTATTTTATTTTCTAATAGGAAGCCCATAACTTCAATTCTAGCCACATAACACATTACATTTTTGTTCTTCTAATTACTTTTGAATTTAGGTAAGTGATGCAATACTTTTTTCTCGTCCAAGAATGAGTTGATGTCGTCTAGAGATTTTTGTGTACAAAAACACATAGGTTCGATGAACACCAATGCGTTGCACTGAATCTCATATATGGTGTTAGAAAATAAATCAGGCTTAACAAATTGTAGTTCACAATTGTATGCATTTTTTTACCTCAACACAATGAGATTTTCATACAAATAGATTCTTGATTTTAATTGAGGTTAGTATTTATGAAGTCGAATATAATTGAAAAACTTTTATATACATTCTATTAGGACATTTATGATCCACATGAGTCTGGACAGGGTCTCGTCGACCACACATAAGATTGTGTGTCCCATGTGTCAATTAGCACCAAATAGAGCGAAACGGGCCAATCAGCCTCAACTAGGAATTTTATTGATTACCATCATACAATCTTGTCTTAGAAAATTTAAAAATAAACATTAGAAGGAAAATAAGATTCTTCATATTGAGTAAAGCAGTTTGTTATATCAACTATGTTTATAAAGCTCCCTAGGTGAAGCCAAAAAGCAAGTGGACAAAACAAACTCAAATCAGAAGGAGCACAAAAATGGCAAATCATTCCATACAGCTAACAAGATCAGCTTCATAGGAACATAATAATGCAAGCATCATAGACATAATAATACACATTCACTTGTTTTAGAAACAACAACATGGTGGGTGTAAGCAAATCAACATGATACCCATAAGGAAATGGATGAGGTTTTGTGCATTATTAAGGGGCTCACATGGGAGAGGCTGTCTTACTCTTACAACCTGGAATGTCTCACAAAACAAATAACTCATATTCTAAAACAGAGAACTCCAAAAATCCACAAGAGGACCCAAATGGGGCCAAGGCCAACCAACCTTTTTCTTCATTTCTCAAATAAGATTCAAATGAATCGTGTACAATGTGTCTTTGCCAAAGTTAAATCTAATTCCCACCTGGAATATACCAATCCTAGACAGCTAAGGTAACATGGCCATGTTGCTATCCAAGGGCGGGACCTATCCACCAACCGGGCTAGTCTTGTACATTTCATAATCTTACATTTCGAGTAAGGTAAAGGTTGGATTTGGACTTTGAGAGAAGAAGAAATCAACTCAATAAAGATATTGGAGGGAGAGAAGGAGACGGGGACGTAGAGTGTACAGGAAGGGCTTAATTACAATGGGTTTACAACTTGTCATCTTTCTCCGTTGGAAGACAAATTAGAAGGAATATACTTATATATTATAAATAAATAAATAAAAGAAGAAACATATATAATAAATTCAAGAAAGCAAGTCGGATTTTTTCTACACAAGGATGTGACAGCAACTGAGACTTTATGCCAGCTGAGAAAGAGCTTACTGATATTAAGCACTTTCAGCTGGAATCTGACCCATATTTCCAAGGTTAGCTTTTTTGGGTCTCCACTGAGTTCTTCCCCTCACAATTTCAGCACCTTCCTCGAGTCGAAGCAGGTGCTGGCACTCAACACCAACAGGACTTCCTCCTCCTTTATAGCCATTACCAGCAGTGTCAGAGTCAGACACAGCGGTTAGGGACTGCAGCACACTGTCCTTCCCACACTCCCTCCTATACTCCAAAGTCATGGCGCAAAGCTCATGACTCTCCAAGATAGGCAATGGTGCACTCTGCAAGTATCAGCATTCCAGTTAACAACAAAAGAAATGATATAAACGACCACAAGATATCAGATCACCAGCAGTAATCAAATATAGAAAAAGAAGTTCCAACAGATGAAGCAATAAAAACAGCAAATTCTTATGTTTCTATTTATAATTATATTGAGTAAGTAGCGGACTCAACAAAAGATTGTTGTGCTAAAGCATCGAGTTGGCATCACAAAAATAGAAGGTAAGAGGATGTTAACAAATACAATTCACAAGTTCGGAGGCTCACACTTTATCTTACATACTGTCCCCACAGCAGAATTTCAAACATATGGTTAAGTGCTGTAGAGTTCATGCTTACCAACCATGTGGTTAAGTGCTGTAAAGTTCCAGTCCAGTCCAATGGTTACAAAATTAAATGGAAATAAATGGGATTATGAAGGTCATAGATGTTGTAAAGTGCGCATAACAAATTGTGGAGTATAAGTTGAAACTGATGTTGTAAAACTAAAATAACAGTTGAACTATAAATATAAATGAAGTCTTCAATTTGACCCCGGACTGTTAAAAGTTAGCACTAGAAAGTGGGTATTAAAAAACAATGTGTGACGTGTACATGTATCTTTATCCTGTTTGAAACTTTTAGGTGTGGCCTAGACATCAAAGAAACTTCATCTTTGTACATCCACAACTACAACTTAGTTAAATGCAATCATATTGAATGTAAAAAAATTACCCACCCACTTTTTTTATAGGTGAAGGTTTGCATTATTAGGAGCTAACCTAAAAGTCACTCCAGTCAATATATTGATCCGGTCAAATATATCACTAATAGCACTATAATGTTCAAAGCCATAAAACTAAAATTAGATCAGAGAAGAAGAAATTGTGTGGCCAGAAAATTTACCTCAAGAATCCACCCAATGTACTTGACATTGTTAACATGCTGGTTGACATCCAAATCACTCCATCTAGGCTGCAAATAAAAATACAAATCTTAGGGGTAGCAAAAAACAGCTGTGCAGTTTTTTTTCCAACACTTTAGCGTTGACTTACAGATAATCCTTTGCGGACATAATCTGCAGTGTTGTCGTCAAGTTTAGGTAGTTTTCTGCTATCCTCATCCACAACAGGGGCAGAATCCAAAAAATGAGGCTCTATTTCCCTTCGAACTTCTTCAGGCATCTTGGATAATCTCCTTGTCTGTTTATTCATCATTACCCACACACTGCATCAACAAAACCATGAAGACACGATAAGTTCTTCTGATAAAACAAAACCATGAAGATAATACAAGACCTAAAAGCCGTAAAGTATATTCTGTGAGGAAGAAATTCGGGCTGCTTACAAACTCATAAAGAAATAAAATCGACGAGCTAGTTTCATTCCTCTCATACGACACAAACCTTAATGCAAAATTTATTTAAGCAACAAATTGGGTTCTATTTAATCATAAAAACAGAATTTATACCTGGAGGCTCTTGTTAAAGTTTCACCAGTTTTACAATCACGAAGAAGCCAATCACGACGCATACCGTTCTTTCCAGATGCACTAACCCAAGTGTCTACTTGAACAACATCACCCCTGAAATACAGATAATTCATCTCATTTAACATTCTAAAAAAACTGATAATTCAAGTGATTCTTGAGAACAAACATGGCCATGATATGTAAGTATTCAGCAATCTAAATAAAGATAACATCAGCTGTATTGTCAAATGCCAATAAAAGGGGAAAATATACACATCAAAGTTTGTGGCTTACCAAGTTGGGTAACGATCTACTAAAACCTGCATCCTAGTAACCACCCATATTAAGTTCTTTTTGCACATTTCTGGGGTTGAACCAAAGCCATCACCAAGAAGCCCAGCAGTCTTAACATGGTTAAGAGCCGTTTCCTGCAGCAAAAAATAACAACATTCAAGTTAGTTAAGAAAAATCAGAATTTTATAAATATTGTTTGAGGAGAACCAAACAAACTTTTGCATGCTAATAAAATCTCATGGGCACCTACAAAGAAAGGGGGGGAAATAAATAACATACCTGCAAATGGTTCATTAACGTTTCTATAGATGCTGTCCGATCAGCACCTATCTCATAAGACCTAATTGAGAAGTTTTGTCTGAAAACAAGACCGTCCTGAACAATTCTTCCTATACCAAATGGATCAACAAGCATGTCAGGTCGCTTTGTTTTCCATTCAAGCATCATCCATTGCTTCTCTGCAGCCAAGAATATTGTGGTGATAGCGGCAAGAAGCATGCTCCAATCAGGCAATTGGTTAATAAAAGTCCTGGGGGCATGGCTTGTTGGCATGTCATCCTCACCCCTCATGCCATCAATTGTTGCCACACCAACTTTTGTACCATTAATCTTAGGCGGAGCATGGGCACTTGTCTTAACCTGCAACTTAGCTGGTTTTGGTTTGATTCCTCCAAAATTTGCAGACCCACCACCAAGTTTGGTGGCCTTTGAACCAGAGTCTGAGGGCGTGGAAGCAACAGGAAAGAATGATGTGGCAGCAGTAGCGGCAACCATGATGATATTGAACTGACCAGTCAGTCAGGCTACCAACTGAACAGCTGTATCCGTAAAATGCTCTACCCTAAGCTGAAAATAACAATGAGATGACAAAAAAAAATTGACTCTTCAGCAAAGGGCATCAGGCACATGTAGCTTCTGCAAAGAGGTTCAACAACCAATTATAGCTATCTTAATTAAAGCATTATCAAATATAATGAAACAAAGGCAGAATATGAAATTCAAAAATCAGGAGAAAACGCAAGAAAATAATGTAAATTCAAACTGAATTATAGAGCATGTCTATCACATATCTTTCATAAAATTAAAAGACACTAAATTCCCCTACAGCTAGGTGTAGAGCATATCTACCAAACAGACCCTAAAATGTCTCATTGTTCAGAGAATCAAACAAAGGTAGATATGGAGATATTGCTGGAATTATGCACAACAGCAAAAATTAAAAAAGAAAACTACAACAATGGAAATTTTTTTATCCAAATCAATGAAGAAAAAAAATCAGAGAAAAGCATAAACACATTCAAAACTAGCAAAACCTTAATAGAAGAATCACTGCATCTTAACCAAATTGACAACAGCAAGATAAAAACACAAGAACACAAACTGTCAAACCGGCATGGGCAGATCTGACATAGATTATAAAATATCCAAAATTAAAGTCACAAAAAGAAAATGGCAACAAGGCCACAACCCCGACCTCTTCGCTCTGCCCTTCCATGCATGTAACGGCCCAAAAATAGAACAAATGCTTCTCGTGAAAGAAAGAAAAAAATGCAACCCAAACTTTTTTCAAAAATCTCAGATCTCTCAGCACTCACTACTCTTTTGAAACAAGTACCACGTCACTAGCCCCATTAGCACACAACAGCCTCAAAAACTTTCTCGGCGACCGAACAAGCAAAAACACAGCACATTCCAGATCAGCTCAGATAATGCTAAACCCAAACCAAACAAACAGACAAAATCTCCACGTTCGTACCTTCAACACCAGCAGGCAGCGACAGGAAGAGAAGAAAGTTGTGAAAACAGCTCAACAAATGCGAGAATATCGTTTTTCTTTTTTCTTTTTTTTTTTTTCCAGGAAAAGGAACCAGCAACTCCTTCCTTCCAGTCAGAAGGACAGTATCGTCAATTCGGATCCCAGAAACCCCTATTTTCCGGCAAGTTCTAGGGTTTGCGATCTCCTCCAGCAATTTTCTCGTTCAAAACGGAAAATTGAGTAAAATTAAATTTATTTATTTAAAATAAATTGAAAAAACGAAGGAAATAGAGATTAGAGAAGAGAGTAATTAGGGCCAGCGGTTTGGGTGATGGTGGTGGAGAAAAGTGCTCTGCTATTGGGTTCTTTATACTATCCACCTGGCCCTCCCTCCCGCCTATACTTTCTTCTATTTACACTTTTCGGTCCCAAAACTTTTTACTAACTTGCGTGATTAACCCAAACTTCTTTTATTATTATTTTCGATGCTATTTTGTAGCCCACGTATTTGCCAACAATATTTGTTGGGTTGGGACTCACTCGTGAAAAGATATACAGTAATTCATTTATTTTTTCATCAATTTTAAGAGAAAGTCTTAGAGTTTCATTTGGAATACTTTTTTTATCTACACAAGTCATTGTTACCTTCAAATAGGTAAACTTAATTCAATAAGGTTAATTGTCTTGTGATAGTAAATTTAATCCTTGTTATAATTGTAAAAATAATAGTATATGATTTTTATGAATCTTTTTTAACTTGGGTAAAAAGAACACAAGATGTTTTTCGCTCTCGTGTTCATGTGTTAAGGTATTTGCATTAACTTGTTTGTATTTGAAGTCACATGAGATGGAAGTTGGAGGATAAGGTACTAATACACAGAGTTAGAGTATGAGTCTTTGCACTTAAGATTCTAAAGTTAGCACACTGGTGGCACATTACTAGCGAAAACCTCTTGTGTGTACTCAAGAATTTGCCTCGGCCGTGAAAATAAATATTTACTTTAGATAAGGATTCCATCTGTGATCCCGTTGGCTATTTCCATTTGTGATTCCCGTCGGTAGTCTGTCGCTGGCGAACAACGTTAGCCTCGTTAGAGAATTCGTCGCTGATTGTCAGTGATAGATTTGTTCTCATCGCTGGTCCGTCGCTACTCATGATCAGCGACAAAATTTGGTTGATCAATGACGGATCATTCCATTGCTATTAGACCATTTTTCTGTAGTGAGAGAATATGAATCACATATAGCTAAAGTGGATTATAGAAAAGAATAAGATCTTCTCCTTTTACCGAGCAAATGGAATGTATTACAAATCAAGTTGATGATGTGGCAATGAATGATTTCTTGTCGATACATGATGTGACGTCTACGTCTATGTCATCGTGAGCTTGGTTTCTACCTTTTTGGACATTGCTCCTGCTAACATTGGGCGAGCATGCTATAAATCATAAATAATACACCCAAAAAAAATTGAATTGGCTAGGTTTGTGGCACATCCAATTACAAAACCAACAGTCAATTAATTAAATTACACCTCAAATCAATGTTGCTACTTTTGTATAATAAACCCATACAACATTGTTGGCGGTGAACCAAATGATGCTATATTGGCACTACAAGACGGCTTCAACAACATTATTCGTTGTTTTGTAGTACCCAAATCTCATGATTAACCACAAAGCTTTTGAAGAAGCAAACAAGGCGATTGCTTCAAGGACTTGTACAAACGCACAATTTCCATATAATCACGTTGCACAAGAAATGCGTTAATGTCCCAATAATGCTTTTTCGATTACTCACATTTTTATAAAATAAAATATTATTTTAGAACAATGTAGTTTTCTTGAAAGGCTTTGCATGTCCAAGCTAGCTTGCGGGTGGAATTGGAAATGTCCAGTTGGGCTTGATAGGTCAATTTTGACCAAAAGTTTTAGTCGTTAATTTATAAATTTGATTGAGTAGCTCAACTGTATGTGGCACACAAATACATATATATGGCATGTAGTTGAGAGATTGAAATCAAATTAAGCATGATTTGTGAAGCTTCTATGTATATGTGTGTAATTGACTTTTTTGTGGTCAATTTGTATCTCTCAAAGCCACCATGGCCGGCAAGCCATGCCCACCAACAATTTGAAGCATCAAAATCTGCATTGCAACCATATTTAGGGCCTAAAATCAACATTTCCTCCTTATGTTAAAAACATCAAACGAGCGAACACATTTGTTGGAATGTACGATGTAATAATTAATAAGAAAAATGTTTGTAAAAAAAGTGAATCCTGTGTTCGGGTCAATAAGAAAGGGAATTTTGTGGCCGACATCCTAGCCAAAGTTTGTTAGGATCGAAATGACCCGATGGACAAATATTTAGATATAGAAAATAAAATG
>JAYMTE010000726.1:0-16104 GCA_036897545.1 Pelargonium fulgidum
GTCGGTGAGAGGGAGGGATGATCTCCGGCGGCTTTGCCGCCGGATATGGCTTCTTGAAGAAACTGTGTCCTTGCTTTTCTCTGGTTCGCTACAGAGGAGAAGAAAAAGAAACTGCCTCCATTACCCTCTTCATTATTAAAAGAAGTGTTATTTACTTTAAATTTTGCACCTTTTTTTTTTCTTTTTACCTAATGACATGACTTAGTAAACGAGTATAAGGTTTCAATACTTTTATCATTTTAAAGATGTTCTTCGTATTCGATTTTAGTGTGTTATCATAGTAGTTAGGTGTGTTGATTTTTTCTTCTTTTTGAGTGTATGTTCTCAAGATTAGTATTTAAATACCAACTAATAAGACAAATTAGACTTATTATATACAGAGCCAGCTCTTGTAAAATTGTACAACTTCATTTATGATTTGATCAAATCGCAGTACATAGAATATTGCGTATGGATCATTTCATAACGAGATGTAAAATGATAATTGCATAGTTTCAGGTCTTTTCCAACACATTTTTGGTATTTTTACACATTTCTCTATTATCATTCATTATCATCAATTATGAGTCTTTTCCAACATATTTTCAATATTGTATTCTCTTTCTTCTTCTTTTTTCATTGGAGCTATTTACATTCTTATCCAAATGTGTGTGTCCTACCAAACTAAAAATTTATAGTGATCATAAACTGAAATTACCGTTCTCTCTTTTGTTTAACCTTTAGTTATGACTTGTCAAAATGGTCCGGGTGAGTCTACGAGGACGAGAACTGTTTATTGCTCCATTTTCTTATACTTTGTTCTTCTTTTTTATTAATGAATAAATTATCTATTGCCTATATAAAAAAAAATCTAGCATGGGAAGGTGGATCGTGGGTGGCCTTTTGTTGTGTTTTCTATTTTAAAAAGAATAATTTAATAGTAAGTTAGTGTTATACATTTCTTCTAATATTCTTATGCACATGTGTTTTAACAAATTTAAAGAATATACTAACAATTTTATTCATATTTTTGCGGAAAAAAATGCAAATAAATCACCTACACCAATTTTGATACATGGAAGTAATACAATTTTTTCGTCTCTTACTATAAGTTTCACATATAGAATTGAATGTGTCCCATTTCAAGGGATGTAGTTATTTTGGAAAATGTGAGAGTACTGTTTAGGGCATAAAAAGTTTATAGTATATATCCACGAAATTTTGTTTTCCTTTTTCAGCTTTCCTTGTTTTATTTTTCTTGTTGGAGTGGTCCATGTTGTTTTTATTGTGGCGAGTCAAAAATATAATTAAGCAGAACATCAATGAAAAAACAGATAAATTGTTGACATTTTGTCTCTGATATAATTAATAATTAGCTAGAAATTAATTTGGAATTGTTCAATGGAGTTTCTTTTCGTGTTTCCATGTTGGTGATGATGGACGGCTAATTTCAATTAATTAAATTAATTGTCGTGTGCTGTACTCATCAACTGATGTTATAATAAATTCAAAACTATTAAATTTAAATTATAAAATTAAACCGGTGAGTGTTGAAGTAGTATATAATTAGTATAGGATCTGGGGGTTGGTTAAGCTTTAATAAGGACAAGTCATGCTTTCCACATTGCCACCAACCCTCTAATCTCTTGTGCACTTGTGGTAGTAGGTGAAATTTTTCTCAATTTCACGAGTTTGGCTCTACCTATTTCCTTTCTTTCATTTTTTTTTTCAACTATTAAATAAACTTGATTTATTAACCTATTGAATGTTAATGAACTACCCACTGACTGTGGCGCAGTTGGTGCGCTGAGGCTGCGTGAGTGAGAAGAGTTTCTGATTTGAGCTCCACTTAACACACTTGTGAGAGAGAGGTGAGAAATCGTTAATCCCGTGACTAAGACTCGAATGATGATTAATCTGAATATGGTCAAATGGTTTAAAGGTGTGTCGTCTCAGCGACACCTTGCCGGAGTCGGGCTCTCACCTCTTAGTGGGTTGTCTTGGCTTGGTGGAAGGTCCAGATGCCACTCCCATCCTCTGTGTTTCATTCACTTGCTAGAGCTGTGCATGAATATTTGTGAAGCTCTGTGTTTGGTTACTATTTGGCAACTCTGGCTTGCAAGAAACTCTCTAATTTTCCGGCATTAATATCCCAGCATAATGGAGTTTTTTGTCCGAATAAAAAGCATGTGTCTTGACCTTGCTCGAAGCTCTTCCATTCTCTTTGGAGATCTAATCTCGTAGCTTGGTTGGATAGTTAGGGGCTTGTTTTTCGGGTTTTCTTGTTTTTCTAGGTGCTTGTCATTCAGGTTCACTTTGTACTTTTATTTTGGTTTTTTCTGGTCTTTTAATAATTAAAAGGTACCGATTGCTTATAAATAAATAAAAATGGTTTAAAGATGTCTATCGCGGAGTACGTTCCTGCTCAGGGACCTCATGGTATAAAGCGAAAAAAAATGTTAATGAACTTGTTTTAAGTAAGACCTAGGACAAATTTATTTTTCTATATCAAATAATTATTATTTACTCTCGGGTTCGATTTTCAATAAACATATCTTTGGAGAGAGGTGATGAATAGTATTGTGACTAAGTCTCGAACTGGATTACACCTATACAAAAACTAATGATTGATATTCAAATTCTTAGTATCTCATTTGCAATGAAAGAGATTTTAAATTCCTTTTACGAGTTCCAAATTTTGAGCAGTCAGCAACAAGAAGTTAAATAGGTGACTCCATTTCTCCATCTTATACTAATTTTTTTTTTTTTTTTCTGAAAGGTCTTATACTAAGTTAAGGAAGTGCTTCAACTTTCAACTTTGAAATTTAGTGGGTCTATGATTCTAGTTAAGGTTAGCAAAACTGGTAGTTTGGATGATGCCACATGTGTGCAACATTACACTTGCAAATTTTGTTTGTTATTTAATAATTAAGACAAAATGAAAAAAAAAAAATTTAATTTAGAAAAGTGACACAAATTAATCAGTAATGAAAATTTAGGATGAATCTCAATAAAATTGCGATCTTGAGAGCCATGTTGCATTCTTACTGGGCAATAGTCGCCAAAATGTTAGAGCCTAGCTTTCGCTAGTCATTAATTGCCCAAAAAAAAAAAAAAGTTTGACTTTTCTTGTTAACCATTAATCAAGCTCACTTTGACAATCTCCAATACACCTGTTTTCCACAAATTTTGTCTTCCTATCCTTTATACACCATTATCACATAAAATAGTCTCTCTTGAACCTCTTAGAAGGTGACGCAATGATCAAGACACACATCTTCATGTAGAAAGTTGTATGTTCAAATCTCACTACATTGGATCGAGTGAATTTTTCGATAAAAAGAAAGAGTTACTCCTGTTATGTAGCTTAACTTTTAAATAAGAAAAAAAAAATAGAAGAAGAAAAATATCCCTCCCTGGGTATACTGGGAGAGATTCCATAAAAGAAACACTTAAATTTTTTTTTTTTGAAGAAAATTTACTCATTGGGTCTCCACTTGCAAAAGCCCAATTGAGAGCTAAGAGTAATTGCAGGCCTTTATTTTGTCAATGACATTATTAAGGCCTGGCCCAATCAATTTGATCTAAATTTGTGCTCAACTGCTTTCATTTGGCATTCAAGGGATTTTGACACTTATTTTTTTGTTATCTTTTGCCTCTCATGAGTCATTACTCTCATCAATGTCATTCAAATTTAAACAACCCTTGATATAGTTAATTAATTACCAAAAATATCATTAATGTCCTAATTCAATAGTAAGATTGTCTTAGCTTCATGAAGACATTTGCAAATATAAAAACTACCAATCAAATGATTAGTTTGTAAAACTTGATAATTATCAATGACAGCTTATGTTGACAAAAACAAGGATTTTTATTTTATTTTTATAAATGGTTGATTTATATAATGTCAATTTGCCTACATATTGTCATAAATGCTTTGGCATCACTTAAGGGTCCAAACTCAAGCATCTATGAACCATTAATTTTTTTTAGTGTAATTCTCATTATACCCTTCTTGAGAAATTTTGATAATTTTGCATTCTTTAATCTCTACCCTACAACTCTTAATTTGGGTCAAACTTTTGGATATACTTTTCTCAAATAATCAATGTAACCATAAACAAATAGAAATAAGAAAACAAAATGTTTTTATTAATTTTGAAATTCAACTTAAAATGATAAATTTTATGCTTTATGTGAATAGACTAATCATACAATACTTATAGTAAGTTACACAATAAAAGTAACTACATATGACTTATATTTACGAGCTCTTAATAAGAATGACACGTTATAAATTATAGACTCGTTTTTTAATATGTACTAAAGTAGCTTGTAATAGGAAAAGAAGATGTCAAGCTTACCACTCTAAAGAAAATTCAATTAAACAATTAATTGATTTTATGTTGGGCATAACCACCAAAAAGAAAAGAAAAAGAAAATAGTGGTCTTAAGTCTTACCTAAGAAATATTCTAGAAAATTTTATAGTTGATATTTTATTTTCATCATTGTTGATAAATCATAATTTGAATTTAGTTACTCAAAAAATTATCAGATAACTATGGTTCACATTTGTTTAATATAATCACAAACCTACCCCACTTTAAATTCAATCACAATAATATTTAAAATTTAGAGAAATGACTTAAATTTAGTGTAACTCCAAAACAAATTTTCATGTAACTTCAACATGAGTAGTACTTTTTTTTTAATCTAAATTGCACTTCATCCGACGCAATAAAATTTGAATCCACAACTTTCTATGTGGAGTGAAGATGTATGTCTTCACTATTGCGTGATATCATCCTAGAGGTCCAAATTTATTATTACGAAAAATCTTAAAAAAAATAGATGAACAAAAATAAAATAAAATAAAAAACTATTTGCAAAAACAATAATCCACGTTCCCGAAAATGACCCTACATGACCTGTATAGCACCGGTGTCTATGTCTATAGTTGTGTGTTGGTTATCAAATCAAACCACCATGAAAATGAACAGTAGGGTTAAAAACGTCATTTCAAACATGTCACCCAGCATCAGCATATCTGCATACCACCTGTGTGAAGAAACAGAACTCTACAGAAGCAGAGCAAAAACAGAGCAGAGCACACAATATTTTCGCCAATTTTTGTTTGGATTTTGGAGGGTACGTATAGTTAAACAGAGCGTGTCTCTTCTTTTGGCGGTTTTCGAGTACAGATTTTGCGTTACATTTATGGGTTTCAGCTCCTTAGAGTTTCTCGCTACTCCTGTCCTTCAATACTCTTCTAATACTTTCGGTTTTGGTTGCCATTGTTGGTTCTCTTAGAGCTTCGTTGAAGCGTTTTTGAATTGATCTTTTGGGTTCTGGGAAATGGGTTTTCTCGGTAGTTTTCTGGGAATTGTTGGGTTCGGAATTGGAATTCCTTTTGGGCTATTGGTGGGTTTCTTCCTCTTCATCTACTCGAAACCCGATGATGTTCAGGTACCCATTACTCTTTTTGCTTTTCTTCGGCTCTGTTTTCTGATCATGAAGCATTTGACTGTTAATCGTAGAGTTTAGCTTCCTGATTGTTTGTGAAATCCATGTCGTTGGGTTTGATTCATAATTTATATTCGTGATGGATGTTGTTTTCTCTGTTAAACTAATATAATTGGAGTGGAATTTGCAGTTTATGGACTTAGATTTTAGCTTGAAATCGATTGGTTATCTGTTGATTTTGATTCATAATTCATGTAATTGTTATTCATATTCTATTTGGTGATGGATGCTGTTTTCTTTACTAAACTAATCTAATTGGAGTTGAATTTTCAGTTTATGGTCTAAGATTTTATCTTGAAATTGATTGGGTATCTGTTGATAACTTGATTTGTGGTCAGTAATGTGAGACTTTTTTAATTCCAATAGTGTGGGGCTCCTATATTTAATTCAATTTTGTGTATTTTGCAATTTGTGACTAGTGTCTAGTAATTTTCGTATTCAATTTATGTGTGTTTGGTTGATATGATTTAATATTGCTATTAGCTCATTGGGATATATAACGTAGCTTATGTTGAAGTTGTTGCCTGTGTGTATCCATGATATGTTTAAGTATCTTATGATACGGATCAATAGTTTCAATAGCAAATAGCAATCCACTTTCTTTTCCATTTCATTTGAACATCAGATAACTGGAAGTATCAGTTGAAGGATGGTAAAATCTGGATATGTTATCTTTATGTGGAGAATATAAGTAATGATCCTATCTATGCTATGTATTAGGTTCATTTTCAAATTCAACGACAAGATGTCACATGACTGCTTTTGTTCCTTTTAATATTGTGAGCATGAAATCTGGTGGAATTTATGATTCTCCGTTTGTGGTGCATATTCTTCACATGAAAACCAACTCTTTTTGATTGTGCATTGCAGGATCCAGTTCACAGAACACTTTCTGAGTTAGATAAAAGTGCTTTCGTAGATCTTTTACATGAGATTCCATTGTGGGCAAAGAACCCTAATTATGATCGAGTGAGTAACATGTTTCAATCTTCTTTTGTACAACTTCTGTTTTTAATCTTTTCAGTCATGTTCCTCTTCTTCTTTTGTTCTTTTCTTTTTTTAATTTCCATTGTTGGTTTTATATTTTATGCAAATTCTGCAGGTAGATTGGTTAAACAAGTTCATTTCTGACATGTGGCCTTTCCTTGATAAGGTGACATTATAATATCTCCTTTCTTTCTTTTTCTCTATTTTGTGAAAAGGTTGAGCTTGATTGTTATTTATGTACAGGCAATTTGTAGTACAATCCGAAGCACAGTCGAACCTATGTTTGCGGAGTATATAGGCAGTTATCAGATTGAATCCATTGAATTTGAGAATTTGAGTCTTGGAACTCTTGCTCCAAAAATATATGGTGAGTCAAGTCCTTGGTTAGTTTATTCCATTTACTTAATACTTTTGATACATTAAAATTCTTCTAACTTTGTGCACTTCTCATACCTCACCTTTGAATTTTTGAACAACTAATTCAAGAAGTTATTGAACAGCTTAGGCTATAGATATTTCATCTTGAAATCTATCCACAGAGGCTGTTGACAATTCTCCACCTCTATTAGTGCTTTAACCATTCCTATAGTGCACAAGTGTTGCAACAGTCTATATATATGGGAATCATATGATGTTATATGCAATAATGGTTTGAAATTTCCATGGACGTTTCTTTTGGGTCCATCGGATAAGGTCCAAGGAAACTTTGAGTTGAAGAAGATGGACCCCTAACATGCTGTGATATAGAAGAAATTATAAGCTTTGTTTATTCAAAAGAAAAGTTGTTTTGGCCATCTCGTGGTTGCTGTTGGTTAGTACATATAGAGAATGTTATTTATATTTTCAATGTCATATCAAGAAGAGAGACATCTAGATACGTCACATTCTGTTGTGGACCAGATACGGCTTTTAAATGTATCTTTTGGTTTATTTTACATCTTTTCAGGTCTTAAAGCCTATCAAACAAACGAAAATGAACTAGTAATGGAACCAGCAATTAGGTGGGCAGGCAATCCCAACCTAGTTTTGGGGCTGAAAATTTTGTCACTGGAAATTACAATTCAGGTCAGAAGAGACTAAAGACACTATACGAAACATGAATGTTATTCTAATTAACTATAAAGTGGATGGTTTCCTTTGAATGATTGATCATGATTCTTCTCAGTTGGTGGATCTTCAAATATTTGCGGCTCCACGGGTAACTCTGAAACCTCTTGTGCGCGCCTTTCCATGCTTCAGTAATATTTTAGTATGTTTGATGGAGAAGGTAAGAAGATCTTTTTGGACTCAGATTCTAATTTTTTTTCCCTCAACACCTATGTTTTTTAACAAATTTAACTTATTTTGTTTTATTTAAAATTTACTATTTAACCGTACATTGCATTACATTACATATAATACGATTCCCCCTAAGACAAGTCGAACATGAGGTCTTATGTAGGAAAACTGTGCTATTGACCACTTGGCCCATAGGGCTTTGGAAAAGTATATATCTTTCCATCACTTTATCTTTCCATTTTCTCGAACTATTTGCAGCCACATGTAGATTTTGGAATGAAATTACTGGGAGGGGACGTCATGGCTATACCCGGTCTTTATCAATTTGTTCAGGTGCTGCACTGGTAATTCTTTTATGAATAGAAGTTGACTTTGATTTCATTGTCTGAATTTGGAACCTTTTAATATAGACATGAGTAAATATATGATGAAATAAGAATTAACTAATTGTTCCATGTGCTGTGCTTGCAGGATACTATAAAAAAGCAAGTTGCAAGCCTGTACCTCTGGCCACAATTTCTAGAGATACCAATTCTTGATGCATCATCGTAAGTTCTTTATAAAGTTATATATATCTTGCAAGTGATAGATCTAGGTCACATTTTCATTACCAAAATTAACTCATGTCATGTATCATCACACTATGTTCTCGTATCTCTTTGAAACTTTAGCTATAAAGTAAGAAATGACCTATATAAAAGCATTGATAAAACATTTCATTTAGATTTTATTCTAACTGTTGGTTTGATCTAATCTTGATATAGAGTTGGCATAAAGAAGCCTGTAGGGATACTCCATGTGAAAGTTGTTCGGGCGCTAAAACTCTTGAAGATGGACATCTTAGGAGCATCTGATCCATATGTGAAACTCAGCCTGACCGGAGAGAGGCTTCCAGCAAAGAAAACCACCATTAAAAGGAGGATTATGACCCCCGAGTGGAATGAGAGTTTTAAGCTCTTAGTGAAGGATCCCGAGTCTCAAGTTCTTCAGTTACAAGTCTATGACTGGGACAAGGTTTATTCCATGATATATATTCCTAGCTTTCTGATGAATTGGAAAGGAAAAAATAAACAAGGTTTATTAATTTTGGTATTCCTATTCTTATTATGAAAAGAAAGTAAGTTAAATACTTGTATTAGGAAATAGGAACTTTAGACTGCGTCATGTCCTTAAACAAGAGCTTATCATGGTTTCTCCTACAAATATGAAGTTAGTTCTGAGTTACGTCAAAGGTTTTGTCTCCATAAGTTTCTTATCAGCAAATGAGGATTTACATTGTTTGCTTTTGGGTTTAATATGTGCAGGTTGGGTCACACGACAGGTTGGGGGTGCAATTAATTCCTCTGAAGCTCCTTGTACCCTACGAGATGAGAGAATTTACATTAGAATTGCTCAAAAACACAAATGTTACCGATCCTAGAGACAAGAAGCGAAGGGGGAGAATAGTGGTAGAGCTCACCTTTGTTCCTTTCAAAGAAGATAGTGTCAGTATCAGAGGACAGTTAGACGGATCATATGGGAGAAAGGAAAGTGGTACTGATAGGGCATCTGATGACGAGAGCCTGAGTGGAGCAGGTTTGCTTTCAGTTTTGGTCCAAGGAGCTGAGGACGTGGAAGGCCAACGACACAACAATCCTTATGCCTACATCCATTTTAGAGGAGAAAAGAAGAAAACAAAGGTGAATGATACTTTAATTGAAATGTTCAACACTGTCATGAAATGGGCAAATTTAAAGATTATATCAGTTAACTATGCTAAAAAGACGATGTTTATTGTGCTTCAATTCAAAAGTTTCATTTTTGTTTTCTCTAAGCATGTAATGCCTGCAAGGATTCTCATATGTTGAAGCATATCTTTAACTTTATGATGCATTTATTGGTGTCTGTAGATGATCAGGAGAACTCGAGACCCTCTATGGAACGAAGAATTCCAGTTTATGCTGGAGGAGCCTCCTACGCGAGAGATGATCCACATTGAGGTTATGAGCAAGCGTTCAGGCCTCAGTTTCCGATCAAAGGTAGCACACTGTAGCACCTTTTTAACTCAGGTACCAATTAGCTATTCTTCCATATAGTTTGTTAGTGACATTACAAACTGGTTTTATGTTGTGTTGGGTTGTGTTGTGTTGTGCAGGAATCATTGGGACATGTAGAAATCAATCTGACAGATGTTGTGCTCAACGGACGAATCAACCAAAAGTACCATCTGATCAATTCAAAGAATGGTATGATTCATGTTGAGATTCAGTGGAAGATAGTCTGAGAATCAGGGAAGACCAGTGTGAATCATAATCATATCATCCATTGTTTCAGCCATTTCTGTGACTATACTGTAAACATGAAAGTTATAGGAACAGTAAAAAAAAAATACAGGAACAGAGAAAAAAAAAAAAAGGATTAAAAGAATAATAGTAAACAAAAATTTCTGATAACCATCCTTTCAATGTAATGCAATTCTTCAGTAATGGTTGATTGGGCAGTAAAAGAGGCTTTGCTTTTGGGTTGTGACATTGAAACCAATATCTTTTGAAGATTCAAAACTCAGTTTAGCCCAATGCTTCCCATGGATTGGAATTACATAGCATGAAAAGGCTTTTGTCCATAGCCTCATTTTTTGTTGCAAACAAATTTATTCTAATAATATTAGTAGTGATTCAAATATGATTTCCTTGAGGAAAAAAAAGTAATCAGTCTTACTTTTACAACTATTTTGAATACAGTATGTATACAAGAGAAATATGAATATGAGCTATGAACATTTTTTGGTTCAATGTAGACCAAATCAATGAAATTACGATGTCACATTAAAATTTAACTCACAAATTCAATGAAAGTTGAGTGCGTGAAGTGATTTGCTATGTCTATAATTCTAATAAGGTGCTATTAACCTATTGGTGGCTTAGATGGTTCTTCTGCTCTCACAAATTTATTGAGACGAAATGTCGAATTTAAATCAAATGAAGTATTTAGATACATAAAAAATTTGGCTTTGCGCAAAATTCCATAACAATCAAAACTTGCCTATAGCATACGATTTCAAACAACACTTTTACTTGATCATTTGAAACTTTATAATTTTTCAAAGAGTACTTTTATTTTAATGCAACATTTTATTTTTTTAATACTATTATTTTTTTTCTAAAATTTTCTTATTATTCAGTGGAGTTTTTCAGCTGGCCCAAAGACCTGTTCATACTTGGGCTGAAAATGAAAATTCAAATGAGGCCTAAATGGATTGGGCCCAAAGCCACTGTGCATGGTTTGCACCATACATGAGTCTTCCACGGTCAAGAGTCAATACACTGTGAAACAATTCGATCTCTCTCTCTCTGGAAGCGCAGCGAGTGAAGAGACGACACAGCCTCAGCTATGGCAGCTCTGCTCAGAGCCGGACCTGCACTGACCTTCTCACTCTTTGCACTTTTTGCATTACTCGCCAGATCCTCCTCCCAGGACCTCCAAATCGTCGACGCCGAGCGCAGAGTATGCTTTTACCTTGATCTGATTTTGTTCATTTCGCCTTGATTTGATTTTGCTCATTTCGCTACTTTTAACGTATGTATTGCGTTTTTCTGGTAGATTAATGTAGGAAAATAGTTTTTGAGGTGCTAATTCATGATTTTAGGGGTTAAAAGATGCATTTATCTGATTGTAATTGTTCTTCTAGATGATTGTTTTGAATTGTTTGCCTCTATCTACTCATTATTAACGGGAAGCAAATAAGGATTTGTCTGGCTTTTCTATGAAAAGTGGCTTTATATTTTTGCATTAATAGCATCTTTTCCACAAATTTGCATTGTGAATGGGATAATTGGAGTTCTAAGATCGACAGGGATAGTTTTAGGAATTTGCAATTTTGAAATTTAATTAGTTTTGGAATTTTCAATTTTAAGTGCTGGAAAATTATTTTATCATACTTTTATTATGACGATTTAATGCTTTTCTGGTTTTGAATTCGGTATATTGATTGATGCATGTTGAGGTGATTCTGTCTCGACTATGTTTCACATTTTCTTCATTGAAACCAGCATAACATAAAGCATTTGTTTTGCTCCTTTCACTGTATTTCTAAGCAACTTATCAGTCCATATATATTATGTATGCATGTAAGTGCATTTCCTTGGTTGTTACATTCTCATTGCAATAAGTTATTATAGACATCAGCCATGTAATAGTAGTTAGGATGAATTACTTTAAGTTTTTTTACTAGCGTTTTGTATTTATCTGTGTAGTTATCTTCGTGGTTGATTTCCTCTTATTTTATTTTATTTGACTATTACGTTTTGCTTTGTTAAATTACTTGCTCAAATCTGACTATTTATGTGCGATAACTTCTGCAGATTGACTTGTCTTCACACATTGTTAGGGTATTCTTGACCCTAAAGGTATTACATTCTAAAACTGTATCTATAACAATATTCAGTTTATCACCTTTAGATAAGCCATCACCTTTTATTCTGAAGATGAAAGTGTATATTTGTATACAAATTTATGTCTAACACCTATGATTATCTAGGGGGGGAAAAGCATTTGTAAATACACAATTGATTGATGTTGCTATGCTCCCTATATTCTCTGCATTCTAGATCTCCAGCTTTATCATTTACATACAATTTTAGCAAATGAGTAATTTTTTTTGTCGTATGAAATTTAGATTATCAACCAAACACATAGAAACTCATGTTACTACCTCTTGCTTAAAGTTAACACTTCTTTCTCTATGAATGTACTACTTTCCATCTAGATTAACTAAAAACTTTCTTGAGTATTTGTCCCATTTCTAATTCTGCAGTCTATTTCCACCCAAGTATAAGTGCTGTCTAAATCTGAACTCTGCTATGACTAGACTTTATTTGCAAAATCATGGTTCAAATTAGGATTTTGTGGTCATGTCTAAAAATTTAATCAACGAATGCAAATTTTTAGGATTTATCTGAATGATGGTTCTCTTTCAGGTTGAAAATATTGGTGAATCACCTGCTTCAGAAGTCCTTCTTGCATTCCCACCTACACAAGCTGATCGTCTAGCAGTGGTCAAAGCAGCAATAACTGCAGGAAAACGGAAGAAAAAAAATTATCTGCCACTCGATGTAAACCCAACTGAGCTGCCAGATGCACCAAATGGAACTAAATATTACTCAATATCTTTGCTCAATCCATTAAAAAAGGGGGAAACTGTGACTATAGAGGTGTATTACATATTGACACATTCCCTAGAACCCTTCCCAGTAGAAATAAGTCAATCAGAATCTCAGTTGGTTTATTTCCGTGATAGTGCAATAATATTGTCACCATATCATATCAAGAAGCAAGCAACTTATTTCAAAACACCAAGTAGTAGGGTTGAATCATTCACAAGTGTGGAACCAACCAACCGTGCTGCTGCAGAACTGAAATATGGGCCATACGAGAATCGCTCTCCATATTCATTTGCTCCTATACTAATTCATTTCGAGAATAACAATCCATTTGCTGTTGTCGAGGAGCTTGTTCGTGAAGTAGAAGTATCACACTGGGGCAATCTTCAGATCACAGAACACTACAAGTTGGTTCATGCAGGTGCTCGTCACAAAGGTGTTTTTTCTAGGTAATGTTGGAAAGTGGTCTTATGTCATTTTAATATTACTTTTATTTTGGTTATATGAATGGAATTTACTCAACAGAAATATTGTGTAGCATCTACAGCTAGAAGCATCCTTCCCCACAAGCCGAATTGCTTTTAATTTGATGGGTAGTACTGGGGAGGGTGGGTGATTTTATAGTAATTGGTTTTCCTAGTTTCTTTGATGGATTCAAACTTTCGTTATTGTCTTTTTGGTGGTTGGATATCAAAAACCTGGCTGCTAAAGCAATTTGGAAAATATAGTACTTTGTATACTAAAAATGTCAGAAATTTTGAGTGTGAAATTAATAATGGATCTTGAAACCATGGAACTTGACGTATTTTGATTTTAGCTAATTTTCGTCTGCTAAACCATCTTTCTTCACAGGGTTGATTATCAATCTAAGCCAAACATTGCCGGTGCGTCTTCATTCAAACATCTTTTGGCAGTACTACCTCCTGGGGTTCACTCTGCATATTACCGCGACGGGATAGGGAATATCTCATCATCACACTTGCGCACAGAGTTTCGTAAGGTACTTATGAATTATGATGTTGAAAATCTGTCATATCCCCCATCTGCATCTTCAGTCTTGAATGGTTGCTATGGTTGTAGGGGAAGGGAACCTAGAAGAAAATTTTAACCTCTTTATTTGGTCTCACCAAAAGAAATCTTCTATTCCTTCCAAAGCCACCCATAATTGGGTGGAAACATAATTTTACTCCCAAGAGTACCGTGAACTTTCAAATCCTCACTTTTATCTTGTATTTTGTGGAGGGATGGTACCAAACAATGGAAATTTCTTATCTTCCCTTTCTTGACCCTTCTCTTCGTCTGGCTTATCAAATACATGATCATGAAGAATGTTACGAACCTTGGGTTTTTGTAGTTATTCTTATTAATAGGTTTATGTCTTTAACTTTGTATTCATTAATTGCAGTCTGAACTAGAAATTGAGCCACGGTATCCTCTATTTGGAGGTTGGAAATCCACTTTTATCATTGGATATGGACTGCCATTGGAAAATTTCCTGTTTGAATCACCTGATGGGAGGCGCTACCTCAACTTCACCTTTGGGTGTCCTATTGTTGAGACAGTGGTGGACAAGCTAACCATCAAGGTGAATTTTTTGAGTTTTTATTGATAGCATTGTTCATACTATCAAAGTTGGTTTTGGGTCCATGATATTCGAACATAAATTTCTGATACTCATATTTCAGGTTGTGCTGCCTGAGGGATCAAAAGAACCTTCTGCCGTGGTTACTTTCCCAGTGGAGCAACGACTGGAGGTAAATATTGCCACACATATACATTATTGCATCTGGTAAAAATCATGGGTCCAGCAGTGCATCAAGTTCATCATAGACCACATGAATGTTCTGATCTTATTGCGTTGTTCATCTCTGTATTTTTGTAATGATGGAGGAGAAGTAATTTCCATACTTGTTCAAACAATATTTCACATTATACTACTTGTTTTCTTTTTAGCTGAACAAAAAGACATTGACAACATGCATGTACTGCTCTGAAACTTATGCACCACCATCTGAATTGTCTTTCATTTTGATCTTTGCAGACCAAGTATTCATACCTTGATGTTGTTGGAAGGACTGTGGTGGTTCTGGAAAAGAAAAATGTTGTCCCTGAGCATGCCACTCCTTTCCAGGTAATTTACGAACTAATTTTGTGCCGTGTACTTTAATTCTTTAGAACTTGTTATGTCAATATCAAATCCCGAGAGTAAGTTGGCAGTTTATTTTTTTGCCAAGCAAACAAACACCATATGAATTTTTTGGTCAGTTTAGTGATTTGGAGAACTAAGTGAAAACCTGCTCACTTGTTGAAAGCGATGAAAATTTACAGTTTGAATTCTATATAATGCCTGTGAATCACTTTGGGGTGATTTCCTAATTTTGCCTAACCAAGATTTGTTCCCATTTCGCAGGTTTACTATACTTTCAACCCAATTTTCATGCTTGCAGAGCCATTAATGTTGGCGTCTGTGTTTTTCTTCTTTTTCGTGGCTTGTGTAGCTTACCTACACATCGATCTCTCCTTGCGCAAGTGAAACATTTTTGGAATCCCTAAAGGTATAATTACAAAACACAATGGTCGCATTCTCGTGTATGTATAATAAAATTTTCATTACTGATTTTTTGTTTTTTGTTTTTTTAATCATTGTAGCTTAAATGGTGGACCACTTCAACTTAGTCAACACAGTATCTGAGCAGATCGGATAGGAGCTTGGATTTTTGGAAATGAACACCTGAGATCATTTTGTACCGTTACCAACTTAAAAGTTACAATCAGGAATTTATCGTTCATGTATCATCTCCTGCAGAATAATTTAACTTAGTTCACTTATCCAAAAGAGACACTTTACTCATCTTAATTTAAGAACACATAGATCTTAAAGTACCTATAGTTAAAAGAAAAAAACACGTACTGTTTCCTCCATGGGATCTGCCATAGCAAATACCTGTTATGTTCTTTTCTGCTAGACAATAAGATGAAGACAAGAACACAGTGTTAACAACACAGCTGTTGGTGTTGAAACAACTATTGTCTTTAAGGAATAGAGATGACATTTCTGTCAATTTTCATAACAATCATAATTATGGCCGAGGCATGTTGGTGCCAAGCGGTTGATGCGTTTTGGATTTTCTTTGAGGTCTTAGGTTCGAACCTCTTTGCCGACGGTATGGAGTAGGTTTAAAGGGAAAATTAACA
>JAYMTE010000727.1:0-16102 GCA_036897545.1 Pelargonium fulgidum
TAAGGCATAGGTTATGAATCAATGAGAGGGCTAGAAATTGAGTGATTGGATGATGTGTCATATTCTAGTGTCATTTCACCAATTTTAACACATATATATGTAGATTTTTTCCTTCCAACTCGGATCACTCTAATCTATTACATTAATAGACTTTAGTTTAAATGAACGGATGACAATTTTTTATCTCCTTCATATCCGAATCAATCCAAATGGTACACGAAACTCCAATCGGAATAATTTATATATCAATTGTATATGTAATTCAATTCACGTCAATTATAAAGGTACAAAATACTTCAACTAAAATGATCGGGACGTTGTAAAAGAGAACACGTGTTAGTTAATCATCTGGTTTAGGTGTTTAGTATATTATCGGTTTGAAATTATTCGTTTATTTTATAATAAAAATATAATAATAACATGACAATTTTTAAGCGGAGAAAATAGTTTTTATATATAATATATTTAAAATAATATTAGTAGTTGGGTCATATCCTGTCACACGCTACGAATATGACACGAAGTTAAGCAGGTTTGGGTTTAGCTTTAAACGGGTTCGTGTTATGCTCGTGTCTAATTTTTCAACTCGTTTAATAATCTTGTCGGGTTCGTGTTGAACCTACATATCCCGCGTAACACATTTAATTAAACGGGTACTTATCGTGTCATTTGACCAATTTAAGTAAACGAGTTTTTATCGTGTTATCAAACTTTTTTAAGGGCATATTTGTAATTTTAAGAAAAAAAACTTATTTCAATGTCATTTAAATAGATAATCGATCAATAATGACCCATATAATTGAGTCCTGTCAAATTAAACCCGTTTATGTAATCATGTAGTGTCGTGCCAACACGAACCCCATTATTAAACATGTCTGTCGTGTCAACCTGCATGTAAACAGGTCGTGCTCATGTCGTGTAATATAATTCATTTAATAAAAAGATCGAATTCGTGATGACCCATTTAACAAAATACTAATTTTTCAACACGACCCGCGAACACGAATTGTCACCTTTGATGATATCCTTACCGGACACAGTAGACTATACTTTTTTATTATTATAAAATTACGCTGAGGAGCTTTCTTCACTTTCATGCTTGGAGATTCCAATCATATGATTTTATTTTATTAATTTTCACAGTTATACCACTTTGTTAGTCAATAATATTTAAAACAAAAAGGCTATATGAGGTGGCAAATAGACAGTGGTTCTCCACTGGCGTAGCCATTACAGTCCACGCGCTTCCACACGCTCCAATAACAGTATGTGAATCCTCCAACTCACCCTCCTTTTGATTGGCTAGTGGAAGTCCAAATCTCAGGTGGTCCCTACTCATCTCTGACCACATTGTTACCTCACGCGCCGCATCAACGTCCAATCAGAGAGACCAGCAATTATATCAACGTGTTACAGTTGAACCGTGGAAAGAGCGTGGGGTTGACTACACAACTATTGTTTACAGCTGATTGTCAACGACAACGGGTAATTTGTGTTAGTGTGTCATGTTCATGTCGTACATAAGATTAATTGTGTGCTATATGAGGCAGTACGACACAATTACAAAATCTTTTATCATTGTTTGCTCGAGGCTACATACTGTTAAGCAAGACTCAATATGTCTTATTATATTACCGCATCTACTATGAGAATAGGATTTTCAATTGAAAAGCTCAAGTGCCAATGAGAGTTCGAGAGAGAGAGAGAGAGACTCAAATGTAAATTGTTGGATCCTTGATTGGTGAATGAGGAGAATATTTTCATACTCTCAACCAAGATATATGGCTTTGAGTCTCTTTGCTGACGGTATAGGGTGAAATTTATAGCTTTAAGAAGAAAACTAACAACTAACTCGGGTTACGCCTCCACTTGGGGGTGAGAAACACTCGCCTTTATAGGCCTGCTGTCTCGTCGCTTATTAAAAAAACAAAAAACTACCAAGATCTCTATGTGTCATTGTCGAAGATGTGATGTCCGCTTTGAGACTCACTTAGATGACTGAGTTATAGTTTATGACTGCGCTGTTCGTGGGCGCCAAGCGAGCTTCGGAGTAATCATGTGCCCTTCAAGCCAGGCAGGCAAAGTAGAACGTGTAAAATATCTTCCCTTCAGATAATGTCATAACGTGATTCTTTTGTATTAGTTGTTTCAACTCTTTTCAAATATTATCTACATTTATTTTAATATTGTGTTTATCGATCGAGAAGTATAACGAGATGATATTTTTTAATTGATATATATAATTAAATAAATATTTATTTTCATTTTTATCTCCTTATAATACTAATAAACACAAAATAATTTTGTTAAGAAAGCAACTTCCAAAGCTTCTTCAATGGCTTTTATGCAATATTTTATTGCATTAAAAGCATAGGACAAAGCAAAGCCGCCCATGAAATGTAACCAACCAACTTTAGACCTTGACGTTTTCTAATTATTAATTTCTTTATTGAAAATTTCACTTTAATTTTAATTTCTCTACTTATATTAGACTTTAGATTTATCTCAATTTTTATAGAGAAAAAAACAATTAATATTAATATATATTAATAATTTGACCGTCCATATCTCTTCAACCACCTTCTTGCTCCACCTACTCGTTTATTTTTAGTTTGATTTTTCATTCTACATTCAAATTATTATCCATTCTTTTATATATGTAATTTTGTTATAAATTATTATTTAAATATGTGCATATATATATTATTACTAGTAGACTATTATTTTGTCATTTTACGTTGGTTGTGTATTAGAGTTTAGACTTGTAGTTGATATACACATGTGAGAAAAATTCTCACCATTCGAGTTATCTTTTTAGTCGAAAAGACGCAATAACACATAACACTGGAATTAGAGCTCATAGTTCCAACTTCTCTCTCTTTCTTCGGGAGATTGCTTCGCCCCTAACTTGACATAATTGGGTTGTTCCACGTCGGTTGTAGATGAGGTATGTGGTTGTTTTACAGGCGTGAGAAAAGTTATCACCGTTTGAGCTACCTTTTCGGTTGAGAAGATGGAATAACACTTAACATTGGAATTCGAGCTCATAGTTTCAACTTCTCTCTCTTTCGTCGAGAGGTTGCTTCGCCCCTAACTTGACATAGTTGGGTTTTTCCACGTCGGTTGTAGATGAGGCATGTGGTTGTTTTACAGGCGTGAAAAAAAGTTTCGTCTTTTGAGCCCATAGTCTCAACTTTTTCGTCCTGCTTTAGAAGATTGTTGGGTCGTTTAAGAGATTTTTTCTCCTCTTCCAAATTAAACTCGATGTGTATAGAAGAGATTTCTAGTTTCTCTCTTTTCGGCTGTGGATAAAGGTTGTGGCTTGTTACAAATGAGAAACAAAACCTCACCTTTTTCGAACTCGACTCGATTAGTTGTATAGTATCAACAATATTTGATACCTAAAAGAAATTTGAAAGCATTATGTGGAGATGACAAGAGGAGAGAGAGGTAGGGGCCAAGAAGGACAATAGCATCTCTCTATAGCAAAAAAGCTTTTGTTGTTCCACCAAAAACCATTGTAAATGTAGAATATTCTATTTCCATACAAAGACAACTGAAAATAAAACCTTTTTCTTTGATTGATGGATAGAAAGGTTGAAACCTATCTTCTCTACCAAAAGCAAATGAGCAAAAGCACAAAAAAAAAAAGAATAATAATAATAATAATTAAAATTTTGTAAATATTAATTTTACAAGCAATAAATGGGTTTTGAGGTATGTTTTTCATTTTTGATATAATATCTTGTATGTGAAAGTTACAAAGAAGTTTAGCATAAAAAATAATAGTTAAATTCATCAGCATGTTAACTCGAAAATTGATAAAACTCTAATAAGATAACAACGGTCGAAAAACAATTTGAAAAAATCATAAGAAAACTACAAGCATAAAATAAATAAATAAACTAAAAATTGCATATGTCTAACTCATACTCGAACAAAGTGAAAAATAAAGATACTAAAAAAATATTTGAAACATTAAAATGACCAAAATGGCTTCTGTGCTACATAAAAAATGTGTATACGCCTATAACAAAAATTATTGCACAATTCATTAACATCGGCATTTAGATTCAAAAGTGTTCCCTTATTTTGTTAGGTTCCTAGCACCTAGTAGCAACAATCTAATTTTTTTTTTTTAAAGTATCTACAAAAATTATTTGTTTAACATAAACTAAATTTTTAATTAAGATCTTTATCCACAACAATTAAAAAAGTGATTATCCTTTTAGGTATGAGAATTTATTTGATTCAATTGAAGATATAAGGGGACAAAAACCAAATAAAAAATAAAATAAAGGTATATAAATGTCATGTAATGGACTTATCTTGATTAAATACTGTCCTTTTATTGCTCTCACAGTCCCAATTTGGACCAAAAGAAGATGTCAATCCTAACCAGAATTGGTTTTACAAGATTCACAAATTATGCTTAAAGTGACAACCTATTGAATCGTTTTGAAAATAATATTCAAGCGATTTTGATTAATATAAATACTTTAATGATTTCATCTCTGAACGAGGTTTTTCGACAATGATTTTCATTAATTTCATTGTTGGCATTTTTGATGTTTTGTTTTATTCTTCATCTTATGATTCTTTTGGTTTTTAGCTTTTCAAAAGTAACTATTAAAAGTCACAGTCCAATACTTATTTAGTTTTTTTTTTTTTGAGAATTGAATCGGCGGAAAAATATTTGTCGTGCTATGAAATTAAAAGAAGTTCCATATTATTATTTTTTTCCATTTCTTTTGTTAATAAACCCACTAAAAAAATTAAGCCCTCCTATATTGGGGTCTGTTCAATTGCAAATCTTACACATACTAATTACAGTTCTGTTGATCACATAAAATGAATTTGAGCAGTTTTCATATTGTATTAGGTTTGTCCTAAGAATATTACAGACCGGATCAGGTTATGGCCACACAATCTTACACAAAAATTTGAAATTTGATCCAACCCGATCCACAACCTGCAAATTGAACGTACCCAAAATCCTTTCACGTCGAATTTGAGTTTGATGTTTCGATACGAACCTGAAAAAACCTGAGCCGAATCACAGATGGCCATGAAGATGCATGCATCTGTACATGTCTTGAAATGTAAGTTAAGTCACTTTCAAATATTTAGTATCCAGATGCAGTGGAATTGGAATCCATTGACCTGTTTAAATTTTAGCTAAACCTTCCTATAATTCATGCACTTTACTTCCTCTAAAGGCCAGATTTTGTGCTATTTCTTCTCATATACAAAGGAAGATTCCATGTCTAAATTAATAAAAAGTGCAAATCTCATAAATTTTCGACACATAAAAGTGACCCAAATATTCTACAAACGCTATCAAAATGTGAAAATAGATTTCATATGCAAAACAAGACCGAGCGGTCTTGTTTCGCTTGGGCCGAGAAAAAGTTTAGCTCAATATGTAAACCTTAACATTTGAACTTAACTCTAAGTCACGAATACAAAAATAACCAAAACACTCTCAAAACTATATCAGAATGCAAAAATACAACTCATATGCAAAGTAAAGTCGATTGGTTTTGTTCGTTGATCTTTTTTGTTTGTGGTGAACATAACTCGATTCATTAACATTAACGTATGATCCCAAAAATGTTTCATCTCTTGCATCGTCAAATTTCACGATAAAATGAACCATCGTAATAAGAAATCACTTAAGAAATAGTTTTATGAGTATTATTATTATTACAAAATTGTACTCACAAGTTTCAAGAAGCAAAACACAAAATTTCATGCACACGTGATCTTTAAGGAAGCAAAGTTGTTGAAGAAGTGTGATCTTATGGTCTCCACAACAAATTTGGTAAACATTAGCACTCCAAAATCTCCATATTCTCTCTCTTATGTCTTCTTTTTCAGGCAATATAACTACATGTTTTCTCATTTTTGTGCAAAAAGACAAACCAAATTAATGTCTAAAGTGAAGAATTTTGTGCTCAAATTTTACCAAAAACAAGCATACTGGTTTTGCAATTAGCAAAAAATCAATTGCAGCCGCACTTAAAGAACACAAAACATCATTTCGAGTTAAAAATACAATTTTTTCGATTTGTATTTCGGTTTATATAAGTTAAATCTGTTTAGTCGATCAAAACTGTACCATGCCAGTTGATATTTTATTAGGTTCACAACTTTCTGATCCAAACCAAAATATAAATACTGATAAATGCAAGACCAAGACCTGTTCAACCGAAATACAATAAATATTTTTATAATATAATTGAATTATGTCAACAATAATTTAGTGAATTGCACACATATGGATAAAAGAAATGAAACATATACATTTTGTAAGAGAATGAATTAAAATAAAATAAACAATAATTTCAATCCAACCCAAATCGACCATAATTTTAAAATTCGTGAACCGAAAACTGAACCGGTTGACATTTTGGTCTGATTTTCAAATATAAAGCCTTCTAAATTCATCTAACAGTCAACATTTGTGTCACATCATCCCTCTCACAAAATCTAACTACTTCATGGGATAAAAATGAAGCTATGCTTAATTAGGTTAGATTTAATCCAATTCAACCATTAAAACATTAAAAAACCATTGAATTACATATGGGTGAGGGGATAGAGCATTGATCTTATCACATAAGACAAAACAAAATTAATAAAATTTCTCTTGAAGTAACAAAAGTGGAAGTTGCAATAAGGTGATTTGTACACAACTTGTTCATTCAATATTCCTTTTGTGTGTGGTTTACCACAAATTTCCAACTCATGCCTCCACCACTTGTAGTTTTTCCTTGCTCTCTCTCTCTCCCACATTACTTCTCTTCTTTTTTTCTTTAGAGAGAGAAAGAGGGTGTAGATAGAGAGGGAGAGAGATATTGGCTCTGGCTGGCTGTGTTTCCCACCAATTTTACCTTTTTCTGGGACCTTGAAATCCTTGTGTTGTTGTGCCTCTAAAACCTCAAGTGGGTCATCTTTCTTTGAGGTCCTACTCTCCCACTTGTTGGTCTTTGCTGTCACTGCCCTGCTCCTTTTTCCAAACTAACCCTATTATTAATTTTTTTCCCTTTCTTTTATATGTTTGTGCTCTTCTTGTTCTTGTTCTTGCTCTTCTTCTTCTTCTTCTTCTTCTTCTTCTTCTCTATTAGTCAAAGCAAAGATCCATTTGAGTCAATCTTGATTTGTGTTCTTGTGTTGCTGAAGCTTGTGGGAGATAGAGGAGGATTGAGCTCAGCTCAAGATTGGTGCAATCTGCTGTGCTGCTGTTGTGTTGTGATTTGAATCTTGGGTTATCTTCAAGATTGGTTCTTTGCTGACATAGAGGGTGTTATGTTTCCATTGAAGCATCTGGGTCTTCTTGATATTGGGTAAGCTTTGTTGGGTATTGCTTGAAATGGTTGATTTGGTTCTTGGATTTGATAGGTTAGTTGGGGTTTGGGGTGTGACTGTGAGGGCTATTGGGAAAAAGGGGCTTTTTGGATTAGTTTGAAGTTTCAACTTCTTTTCAGTGATTCAGATTTCATGCTTGGTTCAAGAAAATGGAGAGGTTTATGGCCAGATTTTTATTTCTTTAGCATTGACTGCTATAGTTTATTCAGATCATAACATGAAGAACCTTCTCAAGAAGCTCCATATCATGCCAAATCAATCAGATTCTGCAGAAGGCTCTGCTTCTTCCAAGACCAGCAAGTCCACTATTGTGTTGTCCCCTGATAGGCATATTCAGTCTAGGTCCAATCAAAGTTCTGAGCATAACAAGCCCTTTTCGGGTCTTTCTAGCTGGTTGAATTCAGTTGCCAATCGCCGTAGTCCTAGTCCTCCATCATCTTCGAATGTGACGAGAGCTGATAGGATGGAGCCTGCTGAATCAGTTAGTAGTAGTGGATTAGATGTGCCTTTGGATTCAGCTACTCGTGATTCGGGGTCGAGCAACTCTAGAGATCCTGATATAGAGGAGGAGTTTCAGATACAATTGGCTTTGGAGTTGAGTGCGAGGGAGGATCCTGAGGCAGTTCAGATTGAGGCCGTTAAGCAGATCAGTTTGGGCTCTTGTGCTCCTGAGAATACTCCAGCTGAAGTGGTTGCGTATCGATATTGGGTAAGTTTTTATCTTTACCAGCTCTTTGTTATCTTAGTAACAATCTTGAATGAGCAAGTTGTTTCGTTAACTGTCCGTATTTTGATAGTGAGAAAATCTTATTTCCGTCAAACATGTTCAACTGTCTTTTGTTGTTAATTGTAAGTTGCAATGCGATAAATTTGTAGTAACATGGGAGGTATGCTAGTGACTGGAATCTGGATAAAAATAGAAAGTAGAAAAGACTAGGGAGGTGTCAATATCACCCTCGCCACTCTTGTGATCCTTGTCTTTTAAAATTTGTATAACCTGTGATGAAAGAAACATAAAAGTATTAACATCAGTAGCATTCTGACAGTACAAGCCATGTTGTTGAGTGTCCTTATCAACACTGCCATGCACCATTTATTCATACCTGTATTAGGGCTGGAAAAGTGGATTCAACGATCAGCCTCAAAATCTAATCGCAGACGTGAGTTGGGAAATGTTTAGTATTTAATTTTGGTAAAAAGAATGAATTGGGTACTAACATAACTTTGGGTGGTTATCGTAGTAGTAGTAGTAGTAGTAGTTGAAATGGTTTCTGATATTTTGCTAACTTGTTTTGTTTCATGCCAATCCTTTAATATGGCTAATTTTTGGAACTAATGTCTTCAAATCAAATTTACGTGTTCATACGAATAGTTAGCCTTCACCCAACTACAAATACAGCAAAAACATTAAAAAGTAGAAGTGGACAGAAGGAAATCGCGGGAAATATAGTATTACGCTTTGGTTTCTTAAAGGAATAGAAAAAAGGTATGTAAGATCAAGCCTTAGAGGTAAAAAAAATTATTAAAAAAAAAAAAAAAAAAATGTGCTAGAAATGTTTTCCTTAGCTTTGCATGGCAACCAAATAAATTGAGTATGAGGGATATTAGAAACCTTTGTGGATATGGTGCTTTCTTTCTCAACATCATTTTTCCATACGTATATATTCCTTTCTAACCTATCTCATATCGTAGACTTATCCATGCTTCACAGAATTATAACGCTCTTGGGTATGATGACAAAATCATGGACGGTTTTTACGACCTATATGGAATACTGACCGAGTCCAGTTCAGAAAGAATGCCATCCCTCATTGATTTGCAAGGAACACCTGTCTCGGATGGTGTAACCTGGGAAGCTGTTTTGGTCAATAGGGCGGCTGATGCTAATTTGTTGAAACTTGAAGAGAGGGCCCTAGTGATGGCCTTGGAGTCAAGGTCGGAACCCGCAACTTGCGTAAGTAGTACTTTGGTGCAAAAGCTTGCTGTTTTAGTTGCTGACAGCATGGGTGGACCAGTTGGGGATCCTGAAAGCATGTTGAGAGTGTGGCGAGGTCGAAGCTACAGCTTAAAAGCAACGCTTGGAAGCATGGTTTTGCCACTTGGTTCTTTGAAAATTGGACTGGCTCGTCATCGTGCATTGCTGTTCAAGGTAAGTGTGCTACTTATCATTTGTGTATTATTCCTATAAATCAATTTATGTTAACTGGGAGTCTTCAATATCATAATAGTATTTCCTTTTGGCGATTTCAACAAAATCAGTCGCATAAAACAATTCACGGACGCATATTTTACGTTACAAAATCATAGCTCTATGTTTAACTTCTGACCCTATTAGAATAGCATTAGCTAGTGTTACAAGACACTGTTGAGAGTACAGCTACTCTTGAGAGCATGCTGAGCAGCACCTGTGTGATCACTTATAATAATTCCGCTACAAAACCCTTTATGCATCATTCAAAGCATATAATTGTGTTTTCAAGAAAACTCTTTGAGCTTTATCCTCTTCTGCCAAAATGTTAATACGTGTGTGCTCTTTTCCTACTTTTTCATATGTTTGGGAATCTTTGTCGTGATTTGCCTTCCATTTTCCATTATTTTGTTATGTTTGTTTAGGTTTTGGCTGATAGTGTTGGGATCCCATGCCGGTTGGTGAAAGGACAGCAATACACTGGTTCCGATGATGTGGCAATGAACTTCGTAAAAATAAATGATGGAAGGTAATTGCTACTATGAGTTCAATTGTTTCATGATGAAAATTCACATTTACTATTGCAATACCCTTATTGTTTAGACGATTAATAATGTGAATTTCAGGGAGTACATTGTTGATCTAATGGCAGATCCAGGCACACTGATTCCATCTGATGCAGCTGGATCACACATAGAGTACGATGAATCTTTCTTTTCTGCTAGTCCTTTGTCTAGAGACATCGATTCATCTCATGTAGCTTCCTCTAGCAGCGGGGTTGCGAGTTCATGCGAAGAGCCTTCAGAATTTGGGACTCTGGACAAGAAATCCCGTTTCAGAAACTTAGCTGCAGCAGAAAATGAGTCTGATGATAGAAGCGAATTTGCCGACTGTGCAAATGTAATAGCGACCCCAACTAGAGGAGAAGAAGAGCCTAAGGTTTCCTCCGACGAATTTAGACCTCCTTCCAATGCAGATGAGTTGCTCGTGCAAGAACTTCCTTTTAAACCGAATTATCCTTACAGTCATGCAAGATCTCCTTCTTGGACTGAAGGTGTTACCTCTCCTGCCGCACGCAGAATGAAAGTGAAAGATGTTTCACAATATATGATTGATGCTGCCAAAGAGAATCCACAATTAGCTCAAAAACTCCACGATGTGTTACTTGAAAGTGGAGTCGTTGCTCCACCGAATTTGTTCACTGAAATTTATTCAGAGAACGCGTCAGGGATTGAAGTGAAGTCCTTAACTGAAGAGAAGGATGAAAATAAACTCGGTATTAGAACTCAAAAAATAGACGATGGAGGCGATCTTGGTCCTACTCGATTTTTGCCTCCTTTGCCTCAGCACAGAATGCATACTAAAGCAAGTCCTTATCAGCTGGAGTATCCTAAACACAGTGAAGGTTTAGGGGTTCACCATCCCTTCGAATTGAGGGAAGTTACTGGGCTGTGTGTATCGTCACAGTCTGAAGCATCTCCTATTAGATATTCAAAAAATGTTCCCGTGGCTGCTGCTGTGGCAGCAGCTGCAGCTGTTGTCGCTTCTTCAATGGTAGTTGCTGCGTCAAAATCAAGCTCGGACACAATTCCTGTAGCAGCTGCGGCCACTGCTACTGCTGCAGCAGTTGTGGCGACAACTGCAGCTGTCACTAAGCAATATGAGCAGGGCATGAGAAATGATGGAGACACAGATGCTTCGGGTCATGATGCTCGGGGCAGTGGTGGGAAACGAGATGCTTCGGGGACAAACTTGGAAGTTGACAGAGTATCAGATAAATCGGCGGGTAATGAGAGCACTAGATCTGATGCCACACTTGATGAGGTTGCCGAATGTGAGATTCCATGGGAGGATATCACCTTAGGTGAACGTATCGGACTTGGTACTGGCCTGTGTGCACTATGTTCTGAAATTCATTTACTTTGAGTCAATCTTTTATTCCATTTGGTGTTACGCATGTTGATTTTATTTGTTTGTTTCATCCTTTTGCTGCAGGATCATATGGAGAGGTCTATCGCGGAGACTGGCATGGCACGGTGAGTTTTTCATTATGCGCTATCCTGGAGATTATGGTTTCTTTTCGTAAAAGATACAATACAACTTGTTAATAAGGCATCCAAAGAACCTAATTTTCTGCAAGAAAGATGGTTGAGCAAATTGTTTGTTTCAAGGGATGAAGACTTGGCATTCTTGAACCTTAAGAACCTTCCCATTTGTTTTGAAGTAGATATTCTTAGAAGCAAATCTTGCTCTACTCTTGGGTAAAATGAACCGTTCTAATAATTATGCTTATTTTGGTCAAGGAACTTGTGAGGACTACTACAACTATGGTGTGTTATGGGAAATCGGCTCATTGTATATTACATTTGGAGCTTAAATTTCATCAGGGTTCTTGTTGAGGATACATAGGTCAGACTTTTTATCGAACGTTTGACCCTGATACATTGCCTTGAGATCCAGCTTCTTGATACCGTGGTAGTCCATAAAATAGTTCGGATAATATTTCCGTGGCATCATTTGGTGCATTTAATTCCATTTTGGATTTTGGTGTTAAATATACTGCACGACATTCCTTATATTGTGTCCTGCTTCATTGATATTGTATTGATTAGAAACTTGTACAAAAAATAAGAAAAATATTAGTTAGTTTATCATACTAAAAGTTCTATATATGTTTTGTCAGGTGTTTACTTTCTGACTATATTTTGATTATGTCTGCAACTTTTTGAGTTCATGTTATCAACTTGGATGTAAATGTTATGACATAACTGCCCTTCTGTATTATAGGAAGTTGCCGTGAAGAGGTTTCTAGACCAAGACATCACCGGAGAATCCCTCGAAGAATTCAGAAGTGAGGTATAATCTCTCTCTCTCTCTCTCTCTCTCTCTCTCTCTCTATGGATGAGATCCACTAATAATACATTTATTATGGGAGATAGATTAGACCTTTTTGCTGTTTTTGACTTTTTTCTGTATATTAAATTTTATAGTTAATTGTAAAGTACTTAAGTTGTCGCTGTTATGCATGTGGGATGAAATATCAAAATTAACTGTTTACTGGTGTTTTGAATTGCAAGGTACGCATCATGAAAAGAGTCCGGCATCCCAACGTTGTTCTCTTCATGGGAGCTGTAACACGAGCTCCTAATCTGTCAATCATTACAGAATTTCTTCCTAGGTACGGTTTCAATCTATAATCTTTCCGATTATGCTTCTAGTTTCCTGCTGAATAAAAAATAAAAGAATTGGTCATGAAACACCAGATACTTGAAGGACTTACAAGATTAATTCGATTCTTGAATCATATCTTCTGTTTTGCAGAGGTAGTTTGTATAGGTTACTTCATCGGCCTAACAATCAATTAGATGAGCGGAGGCGCTTGAGGATGGCTCTTGATGCTGTATGTTAATCATGCAGTTTAGTTAGTACACAATTTGTGAAAGATCTGCTTTACTCGGTACTTAGCTAGTTATGTTGAATTTTCAGGCTCGAGGAATGAATTATTTGCACAACTGCACTCCAGTAATCGTACACCGCGATTTGAAGTCTCCGAATCTTCTTGTTGATAAAAATTGGGTTGTTAAGGTAGTGACTTGTTCCATCAGGTCGTCGTGCAAGTATCTTCCATTGCTAAACCTGAACTGACACAAACCTTTTTATCTGTCATTTAGGTTTGTGATTTCGGGTTGTCGCGAATGAAGCACAGCACTTTTCTCTCTTCCAGGTCAACCGCTGGAACGGTATGCCATCCCAAACAATTTAAGAATTAAAACGCACTTCTTTAAACATAATTTCTTGCATATTTCATCTATTTTCGTGTTTGCTGCATTTCTTCTTCAGGCCGAGTGGATGGCTCCGGAAGTGCTAAGAAACGAACCTTCAGACGAGAAGTATTGATATTAACTTTCCGACTTTTTAAGTATTGTTAGGTTTTGGATTCTTCACTATAATAACTATATGAAATATGATCCGATGTGCAGGTGCGATGTATATAGCTTTGGTGTCATATTATGGGAGCTCTCTACGCTAAAACAACCATGGGGTGGAATGAACCCGATGCAAGTTGTAGGCGCGGTTGGATTTCAACATCGCCGCCTAGATATTCCCGAAGATATGGATCCTGTCGTTGCTGATATTATCCGGAGGTGCTGGCAAACGTGAGTATATGTTTTTGTTCGATAACTCGTCAATATATGATAAACTGATGCAACTTTTATTACAAGACACATAAAAAAACGAAACTAACCACCTATGATTTATGCTAGATGACATCAAACCATATTACGTGCAAGATCTTGTTAATATGATTTTTCTTTCACATGCGCAAGGCTAGGTGATAAATTAAAACTAACATGTGGCATATCTGAATACATCGTAGAGATCCGAAACTGAGGCCTACGTTTGCTGAGATAATGGCGGCTCTGAAGCCATTGCAGAAGCCGATAACCTCACAAGTGCCTAGATCAAACCACGAGAGGGCTCAAAAGTCAAGAGTACTTGCAGATGAATCGGGAAGCTGAAGCCAAAGAAGTATTGGGTTCAAAGAAAATCCATCGGTGCATGGGAATGACAAGAACAAGAGGACAAGCCTCAGATTGTTCGGAAATGGCACCGATTGTTGGTGATTGTGATTCTTTTTCCTTTTTTCCTTTCTGTCATTTATATTCTTAGAGGTGAAGCAGCCATTGTCATGGCTGTGTAATTGTTTGTAAAAAGAAACAGAAGAAGAAAAAAAGAGAAGGGAAAGAGGGAAGGTTGATGTAAAATTGTTGAAATCAAGTTCTTGAGTTCTGTTTTGTGATTATGAATTTGATTTCTGTTGACAGTAGTTTATGTAGCAAACTGTAGTTAGTAACAATTTTGTGCAATGTCTTCTACATAAGTTGTAATGTTTCAACAAAAATGTTGTCTCTACATTAACATTAATAGATCATTGTTGTCTTTACATGGACACTTTTCGGGTAGTGTTTGGATTAGAATTTTTGTTCAGAAATGAAAATAGGATTAAAATGCTCTTTTAGTTCTTGAATTGAGTATTATTACAATTTGACTCATGAGACTTATATGATCATGATTTGATTAATTACATGTTTAACTGAATAACTATAAAGTCGTTAAGTGTTCTCAAACTAAAACTTTTGATCGGGATACTCTTTTAGAAGGACTATCTCCGTGGAAACATTATAAATATAGGGTCATTACATAATCGTCATTTGGGTAACATTCACTTACCTTTTGTCTAGTTTTCACACTTTTCGATACCTACTTTCATTTACTCGAACACTAAAGTTGACCCAATAGATCATTTTCCTTTGTGGTCGTTTGTATAGATCTCATAGAGAATATTTAACTGAAACAAAAGAAAAATCCATGGAACGTCAAGTGACTTTCTAAGATCTCGACCATCCCATTTCAGAGTCATTACTACTATCAAAACGTCTTAATTCAAACTTGAATAATGAAAATCCCTAATCTTCATTTTTGAAAACAAAAATGAGAGGCACCATTTAAATCCTATCACATGTGAGGATAAGGTGGGGACACAATCCTACTTCTATTCCATTAAACATTAACCAATTTTCTTCATCTCCTTCTTCACATCCCAATAACTTCTAGAGAGCAAGAAAATGGCTAGCTTCCTTAGAACATCACCACCACCATTTCTGTCCCAACACCAACCTCCAAGAACACAACACTTCTCTTCATCTTCTTCATCAACACCTCCTCCTCCTCAGCAACCACAATCCTCCTCTCCATCTCCACAGCTGAGCACAAGCTCAGAACAGTCTCAAGCACCACTTTCAGTGAACAAAGTGCAGCAAGAGAGGCCTAACAAGGCTAAAACAACAAGTGCAGACTCCACAGACTGGATAGCTTCCTCTCTAACAAGGCGGTTCGGGCTCGGCGCCGGCCTGGCTTGGGCTGCTTTTCTTGCTGTTGGTGTTGTCTCTGAACAGATCAAGACCCGCCTTGAAGTCAACCAACAAGAAGCAAATACAAGGTTCTTTTGTCTCTCCCTCTCATTTATGTTATACTTTGTGAACCATGTTTAGTCTGTATTCGAGTCAGGAAGGAACACAAGAGCGGTAAGTCTTCGCATACCAAGTTTTAATGTACCACATTTTCTAATCTCGAACTCAGAACCTCAAATTACACGCTAGTGATACCTACACAATACCTTAGTCCATTGCAAATCAAACTCGTAACATACATAACATAAAAGGCGACTCAATGGATGAGGATATAAAAAATATCACATATATATGTTGTCACAGTACTTGTGACTTACATAAAGAAAAAGGCAGCTCAGTACACGAGGTTTCGAACAAGAGCATGGATATTTTCGTCTAATGCTTTTGTACGTCTTTTTATGCCTGTTTTAATAAAAAGTTTGTTTTTCTAACTCAAACACGTAAAATTCATGCTAACCAAATTCGATCTTGTACAGAAATGTGGAGCAGGAAGAAGCAGTGGTGTTGCCTAATGGCATAAGGTACAATTGAAACAAAATGAATAGTCCAAACATGAGGAACATGAATTTGA
>JAYMTE010000728.1:0-16098 GCA_036897545.1 Pelargonium fulgidum
TAGTTGAACGGGTAAGTGCGGGTGGGTAATTTTCGGTCCGGATCACGGGTGGGTTCAAGCGGGTCACGGATTGACGGATTTATTTGACACCCCAAGCATAGTTTATGTGTGATTGCTAATTCTTTTATGTGTAGCGGCTACACAATATGAGACAGCTCTCTCCTCGTATTTTCGGCAAAAACTCAATTTCAATACATTTAAAAAAAATTCAAGACATTTGAAGAAATTCAAACCCTTGACCCAAAGTGTCTGCCTTTGTTTGCTTTGTCACCGGCTAAAAAATATAGAAAATGAGCATCATCCCCAACCAAAGCAGCTTCATTCGCAGATTTGATGGCTGTGTTGTCTTCTGCTTCATTGGCCATCACCCCCAACCTTCTCCCTTGCTTCTCTCCTCTATCAGGTCACCAACTTCCTCCAATTGCTGTTCCATTTCATTAGTTAAATGTCAATTTCAAACACGTTTTAGCTTTATCACTTGTCAATTTTGCAGATACAATCAGCATTTGGAGATTGCTTCCCCAGAAAAATTGTAGGCTGCGACCTAAAACTTGCAGTAAAGCTGTTCAATTTCGGTCGAGCTTGAGCCGCGGTTCTTGCGTCACGATGCGCCCTTCATCTTCATTGACATCTGGAGAGACTTACGAGCAATCGAAGCGGGTTTGGATATGGACAGAGAGCAAGCAAGTCATGACTGCTGCCGTGGAGAGAGGATGGAACACCTTCGTCTTCTCGTCTCTGCGGCAAGAACTCGCCACTGACTGGTCCTGTAAGCTAATTGAACCTGTGTCTTTGTTTTATCTAGATTAAGTTCCCAATATTGGGGTTGCTTGCAAAAATGAACATGTACTCTCAATTATATAACTGATTAATTGCTTGTGGGGGATGAGTCTGGCATGTAGGAACTAATATCGAGATTATGTTGACTGTCGGGTTGTGCAGCAATTGCATTGATATGTCCTCTTTTTATTGAGGACGGAGAGATTTTGGATGGTGAGAACAGAATAATTGGCACTGTTTATGAGGTTTCGAGTCCCCAGGAGTTACAACAGCTCCAACCAGGGGAGGAGCTGGCCGATAACATTGTGATTGATTTACAAGATTGGCAGGTAACTGTATTTCTGGCAAGGCTGGAGGGTTTGTTCTACTGTATGCCAGTTGTTGATTGTTGCTCTATAACCAAATTTTGTTTTGGATGCTTACGTTATCCCATCTACCTTTTTCTAGATAATACCGGCAGAAAATATCATGGCAGCATTCCAAGGAAGTCAGAAAACAGTATTTGCCATATCAAAGAGTTCCTCAGAAGCACAGATATTTCTGGAGGTACCTCATAAATAATCTGAGTGGGAGAAACAAAAATAAGCTCTGCATTTTTAAAGCATTTCTCAAATTCCATAAATTGGCCAGTTTGGTCCTTCAGGATGCAACATGACATCAATTAAAGGATTTTTTTTCTGGTTGTAGGCTCTAGAACACGGTCTGGGTGGAGTGGTCTTAAAAGTTGAAGATGTCAAAGCTGTTGTTGACCTAAAGGTAACTTGTTCTAGCAAATGGCTTCTTGAGTAATGAACCATTGCTCCTTATCTTGTTTAATATTATCAGGAGTATTTTGACAGAAGGAATGAAGCAAGCAATACATTGAGCTTGACTAAAGCCACAGTAACAAAAGTTAATATGACTGGGATGGGCGATCGAGTTTGTGTGGATCTCTGTAGCCTCATGCGACCTGGCGAAGGACTTCTGGTTAGCTTCTAGTTTCTTTTGTGTATTTGAGTGGAAGGATGTCTGTGGCTTTAGTTATTCATCATTGACGGGCTCCTATATGATGCAATTATTTTTTTATGACCGACATATGTTGTGTTTTGTAGGTTGGATCTTTTGCCAGAGGACTATTCCTTGTTCACTCAGAGTGCCTTCACTCAAATTATATTGCCAGCAGGCCTTTTCGGGTGAATGCAGTGAGTCTTCATCTGAGTTTTCAAAGATATTTTTTGGCAACTATTGTCATAGTAACACTTGTATAGGGCTCTGATCTTGTGGGTTGGTAAATTTTTGTTGCGAGTTGCGACCATAAGTTTAACAGAATTTCCGTTTGGTACATCTTAACAAAGGCTGACTTTCGGGTGATGTTTGCTGATGAGATTATCTTACTGTTTATTTACTTTTTGGTGATGTGTGGAAATTGTTCTTTCATGGCATTTGGTACGAGTCTATTTAGATGTTCTAAATATTAGCCCATTAGGTCTTTATACGTCTGATACCAATTTTTGGTAGGTTCTTAAATGATAATATGAACAGCAATTTTTTCATACCCTGATTTATTTTGGAGTATATGGATTTAGAATCACACAGGGCAACAGAAAAAGTTATCAAGGGAAAGTGCATCATTATGTTAATGAATGAGGCATTTGACATGTAAATGAAGCTATGCTTCTTTTATTTGAAAAATAAAATATCTTCACTAAGAAAAGAAGTTTTAAATTTCTAGCCACTGAACTAGCATCATTTTCATTGCGCTATTTTCTTAGTCTATCATCGAGTATACTTTTCAGAACTATCATTGTGTACAGTTATGCGGCCTTATTTACTACAAGTCTCTTCATTGAACAGGGGCCTGTACATGCCTATGTTGCTGTTCCAGGAGGAAAGACGTGCTACCTTTCGGAGTTAAAAGCTGGAAGAGAGGTGATAGTAGTTGACCAGAAAGGCCAGCAAAGGACAGCAATTGTTGGTCGTGTAAAGATAGAAACTAGACAATTAGTCCTTGTGGAAGCAAAGGTTTGTAGGATATTCCTTATGCTGTTACTTGTGTTCTAGTATATAAATGAATTGAACTTCTCAAACTGCTTGATAATTCATTGCACTAGTGTATTTAGGAAGTCTGTTTATGCGGACTCATGTAGCTCCAACTAGTTGTAGATGTGCAACATACTGGCATTTAAAGTGAGCAAGGCAAACTGACATATATTAGTCTTAGGACATCTTGTTATGTTTTCAAAGAGTATTCTTTTGGTGGCATTTACCATAAGTGAACATTGAGGATACACTTCAGAACTGGATTAGACTGGGTGACGAGCAATGGGATGTGATCCATATAAGGCTCAAGTTTAGAAACCTTGTTTTTTACTATGCATTAGCAATGTACCAAGAGAGGTCGACAGATGTTTTCACTGGTGACCCCCTCTCTATCTCTACACTTCTAAGTTATTTATTTTTCTTCAAATTTATAAGATATGCTTGATTGTTGCTTGAAAAAGGAATTCGTATACTCACACAACCTTTAAACAGCTGCATATTACATAGGTCATTTAGATATCTGAAACATAAAGAACAAAGCAATCTATAAATAATTGCATCCAGTATATAATATAGGTCTCTTAGATTGGGTTTGAAACCTATATGATTCTGTACATTACAAGTTTTATTCTTATATAATGTTATATTTGTTCTGCTGCAGCATGATTCTGATGACCAAACAATTTACAGTATCCTTCTACAGAATGCAGAAACTGTTGCTCTAATAAGTCCTAATAAAGGTTTGCTCCGACAGACATTATCAGTGGCTATTACAGACTTCAAGTCTTTTACTTTGTTCCACAAATTTAAAGATTACACTTTTGTAGGAAAGGAGTCACAAAGGACCGCCATTCCTGTGACCTCACTTAAAGTTGGAGATGAAGTTGTGCTGAGACTACAGGGAGGGGCCCGACATACTGGAATAGAAATTCAAGAATTCATAGTGGAAAACTGAATGAATAAGAAAGATATATTTGGAATTGATTCATGATTTACTTGCACCAATAGACAGGTATTAAGATACCAAACTTCTTGTCTCTGGTATTTTTTTTTTTAAATGTATTTGTTTCCTTTGGGAATTTTAATTTTATCAAATGTAAAGAGGAAACAGCGTGAAAATCAATCTTTTAGGCTTTGCTTCTTGATGATCTTTTGGAGTATTGGAAAGCGGCCAACTTGGAGCCCAACACCAACAGAGTTCTTTTCTTGAAGTACGAAGATCTCAAGGCCGACCCTTTGGGTCGTACCAAAGAATTGGCTGTGTTTTTGGGGCAACCCTTTTCGGCAGAGGAAGAGAAGCAAGGATTAGTACAAAAAGTAGTAGATTTGTGTAGTTTTGAGAAGATGAAAAACTTGGAGGTGAACAAGGAGGGGATAAACCCTCTATTCTACAGAAAAGGTAAGGTCAGAGATTGGAAGAATCACCTCACACCCAACATGGCCAAACGCGTTGACACCATCTGTCGCCAAAAGTTCAGTTCTTCTCAATTGAGCTTCGAGATCGATTAATCATCATTCCAAAAACCTCTACTATTTTATATGTGGTTATGTTTGTTTGATGTATGATAGCTGAAAAAAATAATGGTGGTGGTTTTTGCTATTTCCTTCTATTGAAATAAATGTTATTACACATTCAAAAGGGTTTACTTTATCATAATGTTAAAGTAAAATAGACATTAACATGACAGAAGGCCAGGATGTGAAGCAAATTATATACCACAACATGCAGCTCTAAGCTAGCTCTTCTGTGGTGATCTTACTCCCGGTCGCCTTCATGTTAATGCACATAACCTAGTCTCTCCATTCCTCATTCCCTACAAAGAACACTGCATTTTCACCCATATCCACCCCGCCTTCCCTGGTTTACATGACATTAGAAGATGGGAGGAGTAAGAATTTACTCAGCGTTTTGGTTGTACAATGTCAAGTTTGGGTGACCTGTGCATATGATTATGGTGATACGGAGAAGCATGGGGACCATTTTGGGATGATGCTGACAGGCTTCTGGTAGGTTGTCCATTCCTTGCTATGAACCCTGCCTGCACTCTAATGCCATTTCTACCACTCGAGTTGGCCGACCCAACACGCTCTATTTGCATGGCCTGGAAATAGGATGAAGAGCAGGCCATGTCTCTGAGATGGGGCATAGGTTTCAGGGATTGAACAACTTCACTCATAAGAGGCCTGGATTTTGGGTCACGGTTAAGGCAGTGGGTAGCCAAGTGGATAGCTTTCTGTGCCCCTTTTATTGAGAATTGTCCTTCAAGGCGAGGATCTATTAGTTTATAAAATCTTCGCCTCTCTGCAAGATATGGCCGTGCCCATTCCACTAGGTTGTGCTCTCCATTTGGCCGGGTTTTGTCCATGGATCGTCTGCCAGTTAACATTTCAAGTAGAACCACCCCAAAGCTGTAAACATCACTCTTTGACGTAAGATGTCCTGTAGTGCACAAGATTGGTTGAAGTCAGGTATAGATGGATGGGCAAATAATCCTACTCCCTAACAGTACTACTCCTGAAAGAATACAAAATTACATGACCCTTGGGCTTGAACCCAAAAAGATGTAGTAATCACCACTTTACTCCCACCACATAAAGTCTGTGGTGAGTCATTAGGAGTAAGCATCAGAAATGCATGACATTGACATCAATGTTTCAGAGCCTCCAGTGCACATGCAAGCACGCGCGTGCGCACACACAGAAACAGAACACCATGTATGCATTGAAATTTGAAAGCAGCGCATAGATCAGTGAAAAAAGTGCAATGAAAATGACAAAAGCAATGCAAAACTACTACTCCCTCCATCACAAAATAAGTGGCCACTTTCCCATTTTATAAATAGGATAAGCTTGTTAGGGTTGGACTTTTCCCTTATACCTCATGTGCTCTCGTTGTAACAAACTCAAGGGTACGTAACAAACTAATACTCTCTCGGTAATTCATGCATTTATATTAATAAAAAAGGAAAGTGGCAGTTATTTTGAGGCAAAGAATTTAGAGAATAGAAAGTGAACACTTATTGACAGTTAGATCATAAGTACCTGTCATGACATACTCAGGAGCAGCATAACCATAGGTACCCATAACTCGAGTAGATACATGAGTCTTATCTCCCTCTGGACCATCTTTGGCAAGACCAAAATCAGAGAGCTTAGCATTATAATCCTGCAACACATTGGAAATTTAAAGAAAAATGAACTAAAGAAAGATACAAATAAGATAGTGTTTGCATAATTACTGAACGTACCGCATCTAATAGTATATTAGATGTTTTAAAATCTCTATATATCACTGGCCTCTCAGCTTCTTCATGAAGAAAGGCAAGGCCTTTTGCAGCACCAAGTGCAATCTTCATCCTGATGGCCCAAGGAAGAGGCACAGACCCTGATGGACATAGCATAATGATTACCAGAAAAGTACAATGAATATGCCAAGTGATGCATTGCCATAAAAACATAATTAAAACCAACATATTTCTACATTGAATGGTCAGATACAAGATCATCATTGTCAAAGACAATGAAGGCATTAAAAACATTCTCATGCATCAACATAAAGCATGACTTTGCTCAAATAAGGTGATATAGAATATCCGCTCAGAAAGTTTGGCTTAAATGAGAACATACAATGTTGGTCACAACATTTTAGTATCACTACAAGGTTTTCTTGATTAAAGAATGATGCCTATATCTATAGTTTGTTATAATCTGATTCTATTGCAATTAGAATTACTCCCATCAAGCTAGAGGATATAAATCAAATCAATGCAAGAGCTTGAATTTTTCTTCTTAATCATTAAGAAAATACTTCACGAGGCATGACATTTTTCAGTAACTTACTGCAAGACAAAGAGCTAGATACTTTGGTAATGACATTTTTCAGTAACTTACTCCTAAAGAGGTGATTTTCCAAACTTCCACGAGGCATGAACTCGTATACAAGTAGCCTTTGATCATCCTCAATGCAATAGCCGATTAGTTTAACCAAATTCGTATGAAGGAGGTCACCGAGATAATTAACTTCAGCCTGCCATATAGGAAGACAAAAAAATTCTTCCAGTTATACAAGAGAACGAGAAATAGTTGAATTAAAAGATACAGTACACTTTAAAAAGAAGCCCAACTCCCAGGTTGAGAATTGAAGTGGAAAGGGTGAACTGAAAATATAAAAATCACAGACAACACTGAAGTAGAGAATTAGTTCATACAAGCCATTCTTTATGACCCTGAAGTCCATCATGATTGAGGGTTTTCACCGCAACAGTAAGTCCAATGCCAGCTTTCACTGAAGCGGTACCGTTCTCGCTGATCCAACCTTTAAATACACAACCAAACCCACCCTCACCAAGAAGACTTTCAGGTCGAAAATTTCTTGTTGATAACTTTAGGTCATTGAAAGTAAATTTCCGAAGCTGTGAAGCAACTTTTAATTCCTCGCATACATTGGGAGTGGATGGAATACTTTCTCCATTGCTTGTGTTTGAAGAGGACACAACTGGGACAACCGGTTGGTCAATACTTGTATCATTTGTAGATTTACTCTCCGCTGATTCACAACAAGGCCGGACACCATCAATAGATGCATAGTGCAAGATAATCAATAACCACAGTACACAAATGGCTAGTCAAAGTTCTAATACATTGCCTAAGCAAATGGCTGTGAAAATTTCTCATTAAACTGTATAGAGCAGCCAAGACATGTCTATACATGTACCTATTAACATGGATATGCACTGATATTGCAACTTCATGCTAAGATACTAGTTGTAAGAATCCATTTTATCCAAAAACTACCAATGGTGTTCTGTACAAACTATCAGCCTAAAGGTGCTTAAAAGTCAGGAAAATTGATTGCTTGTCTCGCCATTGACTTAGACAAAATTGTCCTATAAGTTTAGCATTAGTGTATCCATGGCCCATGCACTAACATTTACCACACTCAATTCATTTAGAAAAACAAAATAACTATAAATGTACAAGATAATTCCTTGTATATCATACAATACTTCCCTGCTTCCCAACAAAATTCAGGGTACCTAAACTCTAATGTATATGTTAGAAACTTGATGACCAAACAAGTATCTATTTTGTGTCTGAAATACTGTTTCACCTTTTTTTTGCTTTAAAAATGTAAAGAGCACATGACCAAGCCTTTCTAGATATATTAGAAAATGTGATGTTTTACCTTTTTCATTTCTTTTAGAATATACCTTTTCAATTAATTACTTAAGATGAATAAATGATGAAAGAAACATGATAACTTGTTTATACTCTGGCTTTCCCATGACTTAATAGCTAAAGATAGCGCCCATTAATCATAAGCACTCAATTTCCAAATAGATACATAGAGATAGCGCCCATTAATCATAAGCATTCAATTTCCAAATAGATACATAGAGATAGCAGTTAGTTTTGTCATTTCATTCCTTCATGTTTAGATCAAAGTTTCTTCCCTTTTTGTAGGGAAGAACTTCATTTAAAATCTAGCCAAGTGGAATGGTTTATTCATGGTGCCCTAGTTCTACGAGATAGACATATCACCATCTATTTTCCATTCTTCGAATCAATAAATAGCCTAGTATGACTACATTAGACAAGGTATAGTAGCGTTAAACGGTGAGCCCTAACACAATTCCAATAATTTTTCCTCTTAAAAAATGGAGTTAACTAAACATAAAGTAACGACAAACTAACCGCTTTTGAGTAACCATCTCAACTAACAAAGTTGATTATGCACTCAATAGCATTAATTAAAAGCAATAATAGCATGATACACTTTCACAACCAACATACTCAACTAAACTCAACATGTGCGTAACGAACCAAATGCCAACAAAAATGACAGGCTAAAGACAATAAAATCAAATATGTAACGCAATCAAACATCCATGGGGTACCAGACATGCACATATATACTATAAATGATAAAATCAGGCATCAGCAAAATAAACTAAATCACATCTAATTGTAATACTTCTAAAGGGAATGAGCAAAGAACCCAATACCATATTGTGTGCTAGTTCCACTGACAGAGGTTTCCACTTTAGTCCTCGAAGACAAGCAGCTGCCCATAAACCTAAAGTTGATCCAGCAGCCTGAGGGCTGGTGATCAGCTGCACCATCTCCCTTCTTGCTTCTCTTTGATTTCTCTACACTACAAGGCCCCACCACCTTAACAGAAGCAGGAGATTCAGGAACAAGTCCCATCTCTCTCAAAAACCCTAAACTAAATTCCCATTAACTCCAAAGTAGAAACTCTCCTTTTCCTTCCACCAAAATGCCACACCCAGTTAAGTTCTTAATCTCTCAAACTCCAATCACTCCCAAACCAATCCACCACCAAAATGCCCCAAACAGCAATGAAAATCAAAACCCTTTCCAGGCGCCCAGTAACAGAAGAGAAAAAGGCAAAATTCAATAATAATAAATATAAAAAAACATTCACAACTTCTGTAGTTTTTTTTTCAGAACTGGCCGTACTCAATCAAGAGAAACAAGACTTCTCACACCCAAATGAGAAGAATGGTTGAATCCTGAAAATGAGCATGACCCAGAAGAGGAAACGGACATGCAAAACTGAGGAATGACATTGAGAGCAATGTGGAAGAGGTAACGAGCAAATCCAGAGCAGAGGATACAAATAAACCCTACGGAAATAGATTCATATCTCAAGAGCTGACCAATTCAACAGCAAAAAGAAGGATAAAATGTGAAACAACCCGAATTTTCAGTTCATTTTAAGCAACCTCACCGCATAAACATACTCGCTCAGCAACCCATTACACTCACTGCTCAAACGAGCCGTTGTGAAGGTGGAGCTCAACAAGCCAAGGTCCGCACCAGAGTGAATGACAATGGCTTCAACGGCCATGTAATAAGGAAAAAGAAACTGAATGTTGAAACGTGCGTTTTGTGTGAACAGAGAAAGAGAATCACACAAAAACATCACAGGCAACGAGGCCAAGTAGAGTTCTATAATTAATTAATTATTTATTAGAAGATTAGTAAAAAAATAAAAAGAAGAGAGAGACACACACATGATACAGCACAGTGAAGCAAAGAGCGAGGAGACTTTGGCGAGATAACGTTGTTGTCGTTTTCTACGGAGTATTTCTTTTTTTATTTTTTTATTTTGTGTTTCGACTGAGAATGTGGGTTTTTTTTATTGGAAACTGAGCTATTAAAGTAACGCCTCTAATTCAAGGGTAAAGACGTCTATCTGTTCGCATCTCTAAATTTTGAACATATTGGATTGGGCCTATTTTTTTTTATACTTCTTTCTTTCGTATATTGTTGGGCCCATTTATTTTAGTTCCCAACACTGAAACAAAAGGCTTTTGTCCATTACTGTTATTGGGCCTATTTGATGCACTTAGAGCTGGGCTTCGGTCTGAAACCGGACCGGACCGACCCAGACTGGAACCAAAATACACAGATTATCCCTAAGTTTTTAACGCACTTCTAAATCCTAGGGCGGGGTTTCGGTCTGAAACTAGACTGGACCGTCCTGAACTGGAACAAAATTTTTGTAAAAATTGGAAAATAATTGTGACCTCATTGATATTGCTTATAACAATACTTCATATTATTTTATATATTCATCATGATCCCTGCAATGAGGTCACCCAAGTTTCTGCTCATCACAGGAACTTTCTTCAAAGCACTTCCATGCAATTTTTAAAATAGTAGTACAAAATTATGATTCCAAAGCATAACAAAAAACAATCAGAACTGAACACATATTGTAAGGAGAGAATCATTTTTTTATTGAATGGCCCATGCTACATGCCAGACTTGGAAACCCACTCAATGGCACATGTACCCCTATACCCTAACAATTTTTTTTTTTCTCCTACTTCTATGATCCAACCTGACATGTTAAAATATTATCAAATTTCATAAATCCAAAAGAAGAAGAAGAAAGAAAAAACATGGGAAGGGAAGTGTAATATTGTTCATAAATCATAGCCAACTTGTTCCTGAAACTGATTATGAACCATTCTCTACAACTTGCTAGAACAAGAACAAAATAAAACATGTAGTAAGATAGATAAATTCATGAATAGCCATAGTAAGTTATAGCTTATCTGCATAATTTAATCAACATCTATCAGTGGAAATGGTGTTGATCTGGCCATGACCACATTCCAGGTTGATCCTCCTCTATGGCACCAAACATGTTGCAGAGGTGGGTCTGGTCTTGAACAATTTGTAGGTCTGGTCTTGTTGAGGCTTGTAATTGGAGGATGGTTGTGGGCCTGATGAGGGATGTGTTGAACAACTGCTTGCTACTTAACTCATTGTTCATCATTTCTCTTGGTGTTACTGTTGTTGACCTATCTAGGTTCACATCATCAGAGCTGTTGTCACTTCCATTGCTCCATGAACCCTCATCTGTTTCCTTCTTCAGATTCACTCCTCCTCCTCTAATTTCATTTGAATTTGAATCTCCACTTTTCAGTTGCAGTAGCTGCAAAAATACCAAACAAATTTTCAAAACAAAGATACATAATTAACTAATTAAGTAGCTACTAGAATAATACTCCAACAACATGCATGCCAGCTGATTAAATATTAGGAGTAATTAGCATTGGGATCACCAAAGAATACTGACACTTCTGAAACATATGATCAACTAATCAAGCATTATAAGAAACTAATTAATAGTTTAGAGAGGACACTTACTTTTTAAAGCAGTAACCAATTAAGGTGTCACTAGATTAATTAAGGAATCCTCCTAGAGATGTGCACAAACACAAAACATCCTCTAGAAATAAAATATAAAACATCTAATGGTTATGATCAATCACATAAAAAAAAAAGTTTTTTTTTTTTTAATTGGTTCATGAACTGCTAGCGATCAAGATAACGAAAACCCAGTTGCTATTTTTGGAAACTAAACATGGTCATATCAAGAATTCAACTATTGATGCAAGCATATGTACCTGTGCATGAAGTTTATTGTTTAGAGCTTGTAAGGTATCATTGTGAGCTTTGACAGCATCAAATTGCTTCTTCAAGACCTGATAGTCTCTCTCCAACTGCTTGGTCTTCCACCTGGCCCTCCTGTTCTGGAACCATATAGCAACCTGTCTGGGTTGCAAGCCCAAGGCCTTGGCCAGCTGCAGTTTCCTCTCAGGGTCAAGCTTGTTGCCCAACTCAAAGCTCTTCTCAAGAGTCTTCACCTGTTGCAGGTTCAGCCTCTTTTTCTTCTCCCCAAGCTGTGACCCATCATCAGACAACTCTTCATCACCTGAAAATGACATTGATCTCTTCATCAACAAACCACCACCCCCACCACCATGGAAGTGCTCAGGAAGGGAAGGAAGTAGGTGGTCATTTTGATCATGGTCGTGAAGGGATTGAAACAAGAAAGTGTTGTTAGAAGGTGATGGATAGGCCATTTGGATTTGGTGATGGTGATCTTCACTAGTAGTAGTAGTGCTGCACAACATCCTTTAAATTAGGATCTTAATATATTTCCACCAAAACTGCAGATGGCTTCTCTGGCTGTTGGAATTAGATTATGCCCTGACTCTCAGTCTTATGGGTGACAGGTCTTTCTTTAGGTTGAGACTTGAGAGGGGGAGAGGGGGAGAGAGAGAGAGAGAGAGAGAGAGAGAGCTGTGCAAGTTGTGTAATATATATCACACAGAGCCAGGGGTAGCTCTCTGGGTCCCATCCTCAAATATGGGCTCAATTCAATTTCATTAAAAATGGAGTACATAAATCTCAATATTACTATTTTTTTTCGAAGAGTAAAAATCAATCACAAAATGCGTTAGATAATTAGCAGGAAGATATTTCAACTTAATTAACTTGATATCTTAAAACCGAGTATCGTTTCTTATTGATATTTTTTCAAGTGAATTTAGAAAGAGTGCAATCTTGTGTTGATATAATTGTAAAAAGAGATGGAGAGTTGAAGAATTAATCCACAAATGGGAAAGAGTTAGTTGAGAGGCCATGTGTGATTGTGAAGAGGAAAATTGGCAACATGAAAATCCAGAATCCAAGGAGAGAAATAATAGTATAAAAATGGGAAAAGATGGCTCAATGTCATTGTATAAGCACTTTATCTGGTGGTGGACCTTGCATTATCATACTATTCTATGCCTGCGACTCTGGCATAGGCTGGACTTTTTGGTTTATATTGTATCATCAACTAATTAAATATCTTTATATATATCATTATATTGGGTATCACCTTGCATATTATGATTTAACTCTCATAAATTCACTTTCTGGATTTCAGCTTTGGTAATTAATAATTTTTCTATCTTCTGGCCAATGTTCCTTGTTACCTAACTGAAAATTCATCTTCTACAAGTGTAAATAAACCATGTATAATCAAGTCTTTATCGCTAGCATAGAGTAAAGTAATTAATCTAACTCATAAATCACCCGATTTGCAAAGCGAGATACAAAAGAAAAAAACATTACTTAAGTTTTTAACAAACGCTTGACTATCATTTAAAAGTAGCACAGTGTACCCAGCCAAACAGCAACCATTGCAAAATGAAATTCCCCATGAAAAAGAGAGAAGGGCATATATCAGAAATATATACCATAAATATGGTTGCTCCCACTCCCTATATCCCTATGCTCTCCCTCCTAAGAACCCAACCTTTCTATGTAAGAAGGGTAGTAGAAGTAGGAGGGTACAAAGCTCACAAGGGACAAATGGCACTGAAAAGGAAATATGTATGGGAATGGTATTGGTGTTGGTGTCTTTATCCATTGATGGAGAAATCATTTGTAGCTATCACTTTTTGTGTGCCAAGTGTATCTTAGGGAAGTAAATGTGTGCATACACATTAATATTAGGGAAGGAGAGAGAGCCCCACAGTCCCATTAGTACCCATTAACTTGTGAATATTGATCTGATGGCTGTGCCCTCTGGTTGTAGGGTGTGGGGCTTACAATATGCCCAATTTGGTCTGCCCAACAACTACCTCCTCACATGCTTAATTTTATTGGAACAAGGTTAATAACCCTAATTCTTCTCTTCCCCACCTTTGGAATAGGGTGGATCCATGTTATTCCTTGTTGCACTTTCATTTGCTCTCTTTCAATTAATTTTTATTAAACAAAAAAGTTGTTTGAATCTTCTCCACATGCCCTACTCTACTGTTCCCATGTGCCCTCTTGTCTCCACACTTCACATCTCTCTCCTCTTGGAGATTCTTCAACCATATATCACTTTCTTTAATGCTTCTTTTCTTCTATTCTTTATCCAAAGAAATTTATATTATATGTGGTGTATATATAGCATCTTCTCCACCTCAAAATTAAAAAATTAAAAATTAAAATAAAGGGGAAGTTTAAATAATTAGGCTAGTTGAGTTTGTGACATGTATAGGAACACTCTTTAAAGCCTTACATTGAATTTGAACTTCACTTATGTATTAAACAACCATACATATATTATATGCTTAGGTAATATATAGTGCTCTGTAATGAACTTAAGAACTTATATATTAAATGGGCAACATGATATTCAAGCTTTCATTGGTTACTAAACAAGCTGATGCTCCAAACTGAGATAAGTCCAAACCATTTACAATATATATATTTTTTTTTTCTGAAAGTATTTACAAATATTTCTAATTTTAATTGATATTTATTTGTTTGTGTAAATTAAAGTCAAGAGCACCATCTTGCAAACATCAGGACTCACTCTGCTCATTGGCCCAACCATAATATAAAAGTGCATAAGTTTAGTTGTTGAGAACCATATGAATGGCCCAACTATATTGCCTGGGCTGAAAATGGGCTATTTAGAGATCCATAGTCTTGGCTTAAGCTGTACAATACAAGTAGCCGAACATTACAATTGTTCTTTGTTTCAACTCACAAATTAAGAGTTAGGTAACACTAAATGGATGAGAGTGAACCAAAATAATAATGATTGAACCATCAATTTATTTCTATTTACTCTCTATAATTAAGTCTCCAATTTAATCTTTCCATTGCTTCTAAGTTATCTTAAGAACGTGAAGGAAGTTGCAACAAACAGCCATTGATGGCTATGTTGTTGCCTTATTGTCACATAGGATTTAGTTCATGATTATGCTATGCGTTGTCCAAACTATATAATTAGAATTAATATTTATACCGTTTGAATCAATAATTTTGGTTTGAAAATAAAAGTGAGAATGATAATGTAATTTTAGTTAATGACATTTCGATTAGTTACCGCACATTCTCATTTTTATACTCATGTATAATTTAATTCTTTCCTAAAATAAATTATATGAGATTTTCATTTTCATTTCTTCATTTTTGTATTATCGCTTCAATTTCAAATATTAATATCTTTATACTCTCGATGATAAAAAAAAAATAACTTTATATTGAGATAAAATATTATTATTAAAAAAAAAAAGCAAGATTAAGAAATTCGTAAGGTGGCTTCATCAATAATGAAGATGGATCTGATTGATAAATTAAGGAGCCCCGTGGTGAAATGATGTGTTCCATGGTGTCACATATAGAAAAGGGAATACAAGTCACATGTTGTAATGTTTTTTGGGCGTAGAAAGTTGCCTACACTGTTCATCATTTTAGCTTTCTCTATTTCTTTTGCCAAAGATACGTTAGCTTTTGTGATAAAGCACTCCAAACTTTCCCATGTCCTTCATCTTGTTGGCTCCTAACTAAATTATGTTTTAAACTAAATTCAATTGATATATACATTTTGAGAATTTGGGTACAAAAGTTACTTTCTATAATAAGTTAATATTACACACTAAACATCAATAGTATTTTGAGATTTTTTTTTTCTTTGCATGATAGTGTTATTACACAATTTCGTCTATTTGCTCAATTTTACAATAGCTATATGATATAACAAATTTTGTCAACTAAATCTGTTTAAGCAAAAGATAATGACACGTGAATTCATATTTTAATCTTACAAGTCAAAACACACCATACATTCTAGTTTAAAACTATTTTGTTAACGCTTTCAAGATGGAAATGAAAATAACGAATATCTCTCAAATAACTATTCAACAATGACGGTTAACTCATATTCATACAATTAATCTTCTCTTGATCTCTTTCTTTGAAGATCGATCTTGCATGTTAATATGTTCGTCTCTGTAGGAAGATTCTAGAAGCAAACCAATGTGTTTTGCAAGTGATAGTCAATTCTTTTAAGTGCTGCACCCATTTTTGTCATCACTGTAATGTCTTGCTTCGTTTGGATACTAAGACGCTACCCAAAATGCAAACCAATGTGTTTTGCAAGTGATAGTCAATTCTTTTAAGTGCTGCACCCATTTTTGTCATCAC
>JAYMTE010000729.1:0-16094 GCA_036897545.1 Pelargonium fulgidum
CGAATAAAGTGAGTGCTGTCTTTCATAATCGCATTGATTTTGATATAACGTGTCGAATTCTATTGTGTTCCTGATCTACTTGATCAATGTTGAACTACTCTGCAGCTTTCATATCAAGTTGTTGATGGATTAATTTATCTTGGAATACGAGACATCATACGTCAGTTTAGGAAGAAAAAGCTGAAGCTCAAACGTGTCTCATATTTAAGTGGGTACTATAGCTGTCCTCTTGATGTACCTTATGGGTACATATGGAGTCCTAGCCTTGTTCCGAAGCCAAAAGGTAGTCCATTCAAAGAATCTCTATAACTCGTGTTAACATGATAATATTTTGGTTGATGATTTAGATTTCTAGGCCCCCTTGTTTTCCTCATTTTTCTTCAAGACTTAGAAATATAACTTCATCTCTTTTGTCCCAACACTTGCATGTGGTATGACCACAGCTCACAACATCCTATGTGATTTCTGGAGAAATCCCTCTGGATGGTTACCGGAGCATCTTTGAGGTTTTCAACTTATAAGTCTTCAACACTACTGCCAATTCTTAGCTCTTTTATTATATTTTGCTCACCAGAAGGCTTGTTGACCCTGCTGCTGCTACTAGAAAGATTTATTCTAATATTGTGAATTTTCTCTCCATTTTTACAGATTGGGGACCTAAGATTGATGTAGTTGGGTTTTGTTTCCTTGATCTTGCCACAAATTATAAACCTCCAGTGGAACTTGTGAAATGGCTTGAAGATGGTAAAAAGCCTATATATATTGGATTTGGCAGCCTTGTAAGTTTCTTTTCTCGGAGTTTTTAAATTTTGTACCATGTAATGACAATGTAGCACCTCAAATGTTTATATAATGACTTAATTTTGATCTTTCTTCATATTAATTTGAAATGCAACAGCCAGTTCAAGAACCAGAGAAAATGACAGAGATCATAGTTGAAGCCCTGAAAATCACTGGACAAAGAGGCATCATTAACAAAGGCTGGGGTGGTCTTGGAAACTGTATGTCTTTGTTTACGTCTTTGCAGTTTGCACTATGTTATGGCAAGAGATAATAGTATGTGCTAACTAAACTATCATTTTTCAGTGGCAGAACCAAAAGAATTTGTCTATACACTGGACAATTGCCCTCATGACTGGCTGTTCTTGAAGTGCACTGCTGTGGTAAGTTTTGCTATTTTTCTTTCTTATGGTGCATGTAGTTGGCAGCAAAATTGCCTATTGGAATACCAAGTACTGAATCAACCCCATTGGTGTCAAAACTAAGGGTACAGAACAATCCCTCAAGCGCCACCAATGATGATGATTCAGCAAACACAGAAAAGAAATATAGAATGTAAATTAGTATATCCTGTTCAACCTTAAGACTAGTCATACAATGAAGACTACTGGGCTTTTCATATAAGTTTGTCTTGGGCCAAGTTACAGTTATTGGTGGTTATGCAGAAAATAGTGAAAAAGAAAACAGAGGCTTCCACCATTGTGGGTTCTGCAAAGGGCCATTTGACAGATTAGGTTGATTCTCATGTTGTGTTTTGTGTTATCTAATAACGTAAAGCTGAGTATTCATCTGTGCACTAGTTCAGGATCTCACAATCCGAGTCCTACACATTGTTGCCCAAATTGGTTTGACTGCATTTTTTGGAGATCATCATGGGGATGATTTGCTGTAAATACTGAGTGAATGACTGTCAAAAGTGTCCTAAATCTAATGTTTCAATCCTCATTAGTCATTACACTAATCTGCTTTTCTTTCCAAATTAACTAAGATCGTACCCCATAACTATTTTCCAGGTACATCATGGAGGTGCTGGAACAACAGCTGCTGGTCTTAAAGCTGCGGTAAATAATTTGGCCTTCACTTGGGGATTCTTTTCATCGTGCTAGTTTCATTAACTCACTATATATTTCCTTCCTCCAATAGTGTCCAACAACCGTCGTTCCTTTCTTTGGAGACCAGCCTTTTTGGGGAGATAGAGTGCATGCCCGTGGTGTAGGTCCCGTGCCCATCCCGATTGATGAATTCTCACTTGAAAAGTTGGTCGATGCAATAAACTTCATGCTAGACCCTAAGGTAATCACAAGTTCTCTTTAAACCTTTTTTCACGGGCCTTGGCTACTATGTTTATCATCTATATCGACATTAACAAACTAGATCAATCAAATATCAGTAGGCTAGGATTAAGAGCTTAGGTGCAACAATATAAGGTTGTTGCTTTGGGTTCGAGTCATGGAAATAGCCTTTCTGCAAAATATAAGAGACTCGTGCACAGAGCTGCCCTTTAAACCTTCTTCGCTTATTGCCCACATTGTCGGGAAGCTAATGAAGAGCTAAATTTGTTCATGGATACAGGTGAAGGAGCATGCCGTGGAACTGGCCAGTGCTATATCGAAAGAAGATGGAGTGGCCGGAGCTGTAACAGCCTTCTACAAGCATTTTCCCAGAAAAGTATCAAAGCCGGAACCCAATGCATTAGCTGTTCGCTCTTCCCTGCATGGACTTTCTATATCAAAATGTTTCGGCGCACCTGCTGTTCTTTGACTTTCCATCATCATCTGTCATTTATTGGATTCTTCTTTTACTTCTCTATGCATAGGTAACAATCTTAGGGTTTGTACTAAAATTCATGTGCTAACCAGTATTTCTTTTAATTATTTGTGGGTCACTAATTTATGTACTGGTCATGTTGGTCTTGCCACCTGTGTTACTGTGTACATCAATTTCGAATTAGCCGTTATAAATTACAATCTTTCTGGTTCTTGAAAAATGATGGGTGGAATTAAAAGAACTGAAATATATCAGTTTCCGAAATGAAACGACACTGTTATTAAAAATATTGAGTTCTTCGACACAAACACAACTACATAATACTAATATGAAAGCATAAGATGAAGAAAGTTCACTAAAATTATTATCACACTCCAAAACTGGTGTGTTGATGAATGTGATGCCTTCCATTTTACAACATGATTGCTATACAGAAACTTGACTGTAAAAATAGCCCATGAATGTAGATTCTAGCTTTTGATTAACAATCTCTATCCCATTTCGGAAAAGTGGGCTGTGTAACTGTAAAGTATTGTGGCAAGAATGTTATGGACTCGGGATGGCAACTTCACCTTTCTGACCAACAAGCTCCTCTTGAGTCACAGTTGAAGATGGATCTGATTTCATTATTGGTGTCGTCTCCAAGGTGGGCACAATGGGAGGTCTCATCCTCCGTGTCACAGTCATGTTCAATCCTTCGGTTGTGTGGATTGTTGCTCCTGTAGTCATCCGAACCTGCAAACATGTTCCTTCCTTGTAATGGTTCTGCCAAATCTTTCTAAGAATGTATCTTGATACAATCGTCAAGTTACAGCTTTATGTCATGAATTTTGCGTCGAGGTCAGGGAAACAAACTCTCTTTTAAGCGAGGATAAGTGTATGATCCAAAAGAATGAATCTCTCAAGGCACCTTATGGGTCGTTGCCCTATTGGTGCATTTTGTATTTGACACCCATGGATAAGCCTAGCCCCTCACTGTGGGATGAGAGATTGGGGCGCCTCACAAGGCCGGTTCTCTCGGTCCGTGATTAAGATTTTACAAAAAATTGACCCTCCCAGACCCCAAATGGAGGGTTGGGAGCCTCGTGCACTGAGCTGCCAATTTTAGGGTTGGCTACGTTTGCAGATGAAATGGGAATGCATATTACTTACCGGAGGTGCACCAAGAGCCATTTGGAAATTAAATCGCCGAACAAGCATTGCAGTCGCTACTATAGTCTGCAAACAGCCAGGAAAGAGACAGGACAATTACAGATATAAGAATTACGGAAGAAATATGTATGATCTTGATGCTTATTATATGACTTGAGTTTCTGACATTGGCAATTAAAATCAAACACTGTATGATAGGCAGACTTACCTCAAATGAAGCAAACATATCTCCCACACATTTCCGAGGTCCTCCACCAAAGGGCAAGTAACTGAAATACGAAAAGTCAGCATAACTATTTTGCAGTAGTGCTGATGAAAACCAAGAAATGTACTATTAATTCAACTTATTAGTGCAACACACAAAGTCAACATCTGTAAATATATTCGTCAGATTGAAATCAGCTGGTTATACTTATATGGCTCCAACTAAACCTCGGAACACAAAAGGCACATTAACCAAACAAGCCAATAAAATAGGTAGAGTTCGGAATTATAATTTTTGTTCAAAAATGGGAGATTCTCATTCTTAATGTTTGAATTATGACTTTTTGGATTCCCATTCCTATTCCATTCCAGAATGTTGAACCTAAACGCTACCAAAATCCATTTGAGCTTCCAGTTCCAAGGAAATAGTCATTCATATTTGATTTGATGAGTTAGGCTCAAGGGAATAAGCAGTCAAATAAATAGCAAAATAATCATATGCAATTGTGATCAATCACATGGAAGAGGGTGCGACTGACTTAGATAAGTGGACGACCAAATGCAATAACATACTGTGTAACTGGCACATCTCATATATATGGAAAAGAAAACATTTACTGATTCAATCAGATTTAACAAGATAAGTCCAATGTTGTTGTTACCTACCTAAAATTTTGATTCGTTTCATTTGGATTAGGTCCGTCCAAGGGCCATCTTTCAGGATTAAACTTATCTGCATCCTCCCAAAGATGTGGACTCCGATGTAAGTTCCAAATAGATATGAAAATGTCTTCACCCCTATCAATCAAATATAAAACATTAAGGATTGAAAAATCTAAACACAGCAAACAAATGGAAGCTGCTGATGCCAACAAGTAAATCAGGAGTTTTATTATAAATGTTTAAGAATGTACACGATAAAGAAAACATCACAAATTGACAAATTGGTGTTGAACTTCAAAACAAATGACAGAAACTAAGAGAATTGAATCGAAGGTAACCATAAAGGTAGGATGGTAAAGGATTTTTGACAACCATCCCTACAACCATAAAGGTGGGTTTTGGTAATATATGTAAATGGTTTTCTCTCACAAAACCTTACATGAGTCTGCTCAGATAAAATCTGGAAACAAATATATTTGATTATCAGAGGATATTCTGAAAGGTATAAATTAGGTGTCACCTTTTTATTGGATACTTCCCAAGTACGTCATCGTCAATAGAACGGCGAATCAAGACTGGTGGTTGTGGATAGAGCCTCAAGGACTACAAAATTAGAAAAAGGTGAAATGCATAAGCTACCTCTAAATGCACCAAATAGATCATCAACGCTAAAAATAAAATAAAAAAAGTCTATAAGGTGTAACGAAATGCATCTTCTTACTTCATTAATTACTCGAGTTGTATACTTCAGTTTCTTCATGTCTTCGATGGTTGGAAAACGATCCCCGAGTACAGAATCAACCTAAAACAATAGTGTGATTAAGAAATTAAAAAGATAAACTGATTTTAAAATGCAAAATAAATTAACATTTTAGTGAACAATGACAAAAAGGTACACTTGATATTTGGATGCTAAATGTTCCGCTGAATTTAAAATTGTTTTTTCCAACATTCAGTTACATGTTACAGTTTCACCTCTCTAAATCCAATCATATTATATATTGGGATCAGAAAATATCGATTATTTGAAAGAGTAGCATATCCAACTTGCAGATCTATTTCCATATCACTAGCCGTGGTGATGGCTTGAGTTTCTGTGATCATCTCATTCAAGTAATGGATCCATACTCTTAAGTTCAATGTGAAGATATAAACAAAGCCATTCAGATTCCACGAGATGTCCAAGTTACCTCATTCTGAAGCTTGGCCATGACACTAGGTTCCTGCAGCCATCCAAAAAGGAAGAAAAAAAACAAGATTAAGAACACAAACTTGTGGATTCGTTTGCAATTATTATTATTTGTCCGCTTCAACAACATATTGTCGTGTCTGAACAATGTCCACAATACTCTCTAAGAGACTACAATCTAATCGGACACGACACTACAATTCGCTTCAACAAAGCCATTTCCTGAACAATGTCGGGGTTGGTTACATGAATCCTTTAGCAAAACTCTTTGGGACCTTCTGCTCGTATTATCCTCCAATATATATAGAGTAATATTCAAAATCATTAAATATGTATTAACATTTAGAAATGTGTATGTTACAAACTTCAATTAATTAATTGAGTGGAAGGGATTTAAGTTGCTTAAGCAAGAGGTCTCAAATTCAAGCATTTGTAAGAAAACATTCTTTGAAGAGTTCTTTGCTTGTTGTGCCTGACAATACCTCGCAGGATCAGTCTTGAGCCCATGGGCTTAGGACACTTTGGGAGACCAAAAGTCATTACTAGTGGCTAACAACAAATTTAAAACGAAATATAGAAGACAATGCAATTACAAATTGCATATTCAATACCAATTTTGACATTAAAATATTGAAGTCTTAATGCACCAATTCCCTATTATAGGGCTGTAGTAAATTTTAACTCATTTATATGTATTAACGCTATGTAGGTTGAATAAAAAATAATTCTTAAGTACTCAAATAGGACCCACTTTATATTTTGACTGTTAAAAAAACCATATTCAGTTATTTATTAACTTAATGTTTTCACTTAATGTACCCAAAGAAAAAACAATATTCACTTAATGTATTCGGTACATGCCCAGAAGTACCAGTACCTGGTACCTGTCTATCATCCTCCTAGAAGTACACGTGCTTCATCTTACAGATTGTCAACTTTGTTTCACTCTGCAGGCATCATATTTTGTTCAGAATGGTTTTCGAAGACGGGACAAGAGATCTAACATGCTCTTGGTAAGTTTTGTTCATCGAATTCTCGTTTCTCATATTTAAGTTCTCATCTTTGTTGTCGAGGTTTTATACAATGAAGATTAAATCTCCCCGTGATTATCTTTCCTGCTTGATCCGATTATTTCTAAGAATACATAAATAATAGTTTAAAACTAGATGATATTATCCTACTCCTGTATGGTTAAAATACTCTTAGCTGATAAACCAACAACAATTATCAAAATTCACTTTTCAATTGGCTATGGTGACTTCCTCTCATATGAACAGAGCTGTCGTTCCTTTATTATATTGCATACATGTTTCATAAGGTGGTAAAGTTTCTGGGCATCGTGTCTGATTGTATTCAGCATGCACATGAACTTCATCAGTCTTTAATTGTTTGGAAGTCTGGTGTAGTATTACTTGTTGGGTTTCCAGGATTTAGGACTCTTTTACAATGCAATTGATTTGGTCTGTTATTTCATTTGCAGTCTCTGTTCTCTAATTTGGATAAACTACTTGCTCCTAACAGACCATGCGACAGTAGCTTATGGTATGATCTTTGTTTACAAAACCTGAGTTATGTTCTCTTGAGTTGTCTTTATACTTGTTGAAGTGGGTGATGAAGTGTCCCACATTGGTAAAATATAAAGAGAATGAGCTACATATAATGGTGGAAGTGAAACTCTACTAATAATGTGGAAAAATACGAAGAGAATGAGCTGCCATATAATGGTGCAAGTGCAACCCTACTAATAAGGTTTGACCTTTTAGTAGTGGAAGCTCAAACTATTATGTGTAGCTCATCATCAGATTTAGCAATACTTGTTCTACTTATTTCTCATTTCATTTATTTCCTTAGACTTAATCAAGATACTTTCTTTGGGACAACGATAAATTAAAAATCCAAATCTTAATTGAATTGATTACATAAAAAAAATCTCCTCACTTCTAGAATATCTTTTTTATTCTTTTCTTTTTTGCAATATTAGTTAGGTCTGGACCGTCTGGTTGTTTTTTCAATCTTTGTTTTAATATTTTCAAAATTAGGCCACTATAACTGAAAACGCTTATAATGGATAATTCATATGCACGTCAAAGTTGCTTGGAAATTGTTTCATGATATTACAGATGAGGCTTATCATAGCTTTTATGCTTTCAGGGTTGGGATCCTGGCATTTCATAAAGCTTTGTACGACCGACCTAGGAATCCATTGGTGGTTGCTGCATTTAGCCTAGCTGTCCACAGTGGCGGAAATTTATCAGAAGCAGTTAAGATTGCAAAGCAAATCTCTATATCACATGACACAAGTTTTCCTGAATTATTAGAACCTCAAAATATGAAATATAAGGCATTGGTAAATGAGGCTATGGATCTTGCTGCATCTGTTAAAGAAGCACTACAGAAGATGACTGATGAAACTTTTGTCTCCCAAGCAATGGGAGCATATCCCCAAGCTCCATATTCAGATCTGGTGAGCAATTTCTTTTTATCTTTCTGATTTTAAATGTGTGTGCACATGTGTGTGTTCTTTAAGCAAAACGATATTTACGATTACGAGTCCTTCCCTACCCATCCATCTTCTGGAGTTAAGGTGTGTTGATCATTCACAAAGTCAGTTTCCATTGTAATATATAGGTGATACACCTTTTGACTTGGGGTAAACTTGAAATGATCTGCCAATTTTCTTGTCCACGTGTTAGGGTAAATGTGTTGAGGTCTTGAGCTTGAGTTCTTGGTCTTACTCTTGCCCGGGGACCGGATCCTGGGTCTTGAGAGCTTAGGTTATCCTGGTCTGAGTCCCAGGAAGTGGATCTTGAGTCCTGAAACTCGAGAAGCACACTGTCAAGTAGAAACCTGTGCATGTACCAAGGAAACCTCATCGGGTGTGAGAATCAGCGTCTCTATCATGAGGGTCCCAGTAGTACCGAGTTTAGTGAGTTTGAGAGAAGTGATAGTTTAGAATGTAGAGAACGAGATCCCCTCTCTTCAAGAGAAGGGTATTTATATCTACAACCAAGGCCGGCAGCGCGTGATTGATTGGTGGAAATGTGGGCATGTGATGAGCTTATGGTCTGCCTCACAGGCATTCCCTTCTAATGCACCCGATCGGGTTTTGAGGTCTCCCCTTGCCCTCCAGGCATAGTTGAGGGCGGGCGAGGCACCCTAGGGTGGAGCTCTATGGTTTGGCTTCCAGCCCGGGGGCCAACTTTCTCGACCTGAGCTCAGCAGACTCAGGCACACTTGTCTTTGGGATAATTTGTACGGGTATTTCCTGGATGACGTGGCTCTTGAGTACACCAAATTTACTTATGGAAAATTGTCCGTCATCAATAGAAGTTGCTTGTATGAAGCTGTCACTTCATTTCAACTAATAGCTAACAATTGCAATTGTGCAGGTGTTAATTCCACTGACACTGTATCTGAAAACGGGCAAGATTTTTGATTGTGTGCAGCGGGGTACCGAGTCGGGATTTGTGGCAAAGCAAGGTAGCAACATTGACTACGACGCGTTGGCTAAGGGAAAATTGCGTGAAATAAGGCATGTATTTGCACGGGTTGTCTTTGACACTGTGTTCCCTCTTAACTTAAACAAAGACTGTAGTTGAGCATACATGGTCGCATCTTTTTGATAAAGGAGTAGAAAAGCTACCAGGATATACTACTAGATACCAGGAGAGTTCCAGTCACTTCAATTAGGCCAAAGTGTTGAGTGTTGTGATATGGTGGGTGAAAAAAGGGCTTGTCTTTCAGTTCAATTTAATTCTTAGACTAGGCAAAATGGACAGAAGATGCTATTTATATATGTAGTATTTGTGTCGTGAAATGTATTTCAATTTTTGTTTCTCCAATTAATTGGAAATTCCATCAGTTTTGATTTGAGTGATTTCTAACTTGATTTGAAGTATTTCTACGAGAGGAACATGATCATGGATATTTGATGAGAAAATATTTGAGGAGAAAAACAATGAAATTAAAGAAATTATGATTTTCAATCCAAAGGTTTTTTTTTTTTATCAATTGAGTTACACAATGGAAATATCTCTTCCATTAAAAACCTCATTTCACTTCACCTGACTCAAGTAGATGAACTCACGACCTCGCACAGAGAGGTGTGTGTCTTGACCAACGAGTCATCCCTTAGAGACAAAATTGTAATTTATTTGCTATCGTCCATTTCATGTGATTTTTTAGTTTATGTCATGTGAGTTCAGAGAAATCCATTGGGTTCTTCGATTTTACGTAAAATTTGTGTTGTGGTTCTATTTTTTTTTTTTATTCTTCCGATGACATGTGATTCCGTTGAGATTCTAGTCGATGTTCTTTAAAAATCTTCTCTTTGATACATATGCAAACATAAATTGATCTTCTGACCTACATCCCAACCCACAAGTAGAATTATTTAAGCATATCACAGATTGAGACTACACTTTTTGAGTTACACAATAGATTCATTAACTGGATAATGTAGTTGGTGAAACCAACACCATCCTCTCAAAAATGCAAACAAAATTAACTTGAACCAGAACAAGTTTCCAACTTCACTGATGTCGACTACTAGGCATCATCAACAATCCTACTATTATTTTCTGTCAAAATAAATTTCCCTATCAAATTCTACAAGGAACAGCCACCATCACCTCTGATCTCATGCCTTTGCCTGAGTCACCGGAGGCGGAGGAGGAGCTACACCACCAGTAGTAGGCCTAGAAAACAAGAAAATTGGAGATTGTCATCATGATGCTTCAAATATGTTAAGAACAAACAACAAAGCATTATATAAGAATTTATAGATGCAGGATTGAACTTACAGCCCTACAAAGACCTTGAAAGCATCATAGATTCCCCACTGGGCTCCGGTAAGTGTCCCAATCATGACAATGCGAAGAGGAAGACCTCGAGTGAAAAGACCCCAAACGCCTAACTTCTTCACTGCCTGCAACAGATCAAGCACACAAAAATGGTAGAGAACAATTGTATAGTAGTATTTATAGCAATAGAATGCACAACTAAGGTTCACTTACATCACCAACGGTCGCACCCCTGGCATTGTTGAGAAAAGACACCAAGTTATCAGCAGGATGTGACACAATTGCACAGAATATACCAGCTACATATCCTCCAGCAAAGCTCACACCAAGCTGAAGAGATTTGCTGCATTGGTCTTTCGGGGATGGGATAGCATATTTGTACAGCATCTCTACAATGGTCTCAAATGATGCAAATTTCATCATTGTATCTGTAAAATAGCAGATTTAACAATCAGCATCCCACCTAACAAAAGGTTGTGGATTTACATCAACAAAACATAGCATATAGCATTGACAACTTGATAAAAGAGAGAAAAACTATACATCCTGTAATTGGAATGCTTTGAGAACCAACTAGTAACTATCAAATATTTCACTTTTACATAATGCATTGTATCTACAAAAGGAGTACAGTCAGCAGGCAAATTGGCAATAGGTATGGAGTTTCAACCAAAGCAATGACCAATTTAAATATTTAGGCAAAGGACTAGCTTTGCTTCCATAAACTATTGAAATCAAATTTCAGCCATCTTCAGTAAGCAAATAGAACAAGCAAACAAGGCATAATAACAGAAAGAATAAAGATGATATGAAAGAATGGAAATAATCCAGCTTACATGGAATCTGACGCCCCCAAAGAGGAGCAAGCCCTTTGTACAACCTGCAAACAGTAAAATATGCATCAAACCATAAGATTTAAACAATATGTTGACAAACAGCAGGAGGTGAGAGGCTAAAGACATTAGTACATCAACATACCCTCCAACACCTTCAGACTTCACAAACTTCGGGAGTCCATCAGACAAGCCCCGGGCAAAACCAGGCTGAGTTTGGACGCGAACCTTCACTGCTTCCATGGGGCAGAGAGCAACATCAGCAATGAACTCAGCAGACGCCGAACCAGCAAGATAGATCAAGGTCTTGTACTTGGCTGCATACTCAGGGCCGGCAATATCCGAGTAAGTTTTCTTAAAGAACTCATAGAATCCAAACTTGCAGGCACCCTGAGCACTATAACCAAGCAAGGTTGGCACCCAACCCTTGAAGAAACCTTTCATTCCCTGCTCCTTGAGCAAAATTCCAAACCCAGAAGAGATGCTTTTGTACTTTGCAGGGTCAATCTAACAAAGATTTGACAGTATTTCAATGTCACTTATCACTCACATTATAAGTTTATAACTTAAGTTGGAAGCTAAAAACCAACGTTCATGGCAATTATGACATCTGCTATCATAATTCATGCTCTGAAATTTGAAATGTAACCATGATAGTAATTCACATAAGCAAAGCATAAATTAGGTCAATCTCAAACCCCCAAACACCCTATAAATTAGGTCAAATGCATTCATTTTCATCTTCAATCCAGAATTTTCTAAATTGACAGAGGATTATCAAATGGTACGAAAACACAAGAATATAACAATATGTAGCGAATCAATTGGAGATGGACCTGCATATTGCATTTGACGAGATCGAGAGGAGTGACGGTCATGTGAGTGAGGCCACAGCTAAAAATCCCGCCGGCAGTGCACGCCGCATAGTACGACGGCGAGAACATCTCGATCTTCTCCTTGGGCGACGGAATCAAAAAACCCCTAGAAAGGCCAACATTTGATGGTGGTGAAATTGATGGCGACGATGATCTGTTCACGAGGGATCGGAAACCAAAAGCACTAGACGAAGGTGAGTAGAGGAAGGTGGGGGTGAGAGATTGACGAGAGGTCTCAGATGGAGGAGCCATTGTTGTTGATTGTAATTTGGTTGCTCTGTTTGTTTGATCGATTGATTAATATAAGAGATAGTCTTTGTGTAATCTGAACGTAGCTCTATTTGAAATAGGGAGTGATTTGGGGGAGAGAGAGAGGGAGGGAGCGGGGAAGATGGAGGAAAATGTGGTGTGAGTGTGTTTGGTTAGCTAGAAAATCAAGGACGATCAGTTGTGGAAAATCATTTTTGGTTTTGTTTTCAAAATGGTCGTCCGTTACTTTGCGCGCCATTTTTAGTTTATGGGTCTTTGGTGTTTGGTCCGCCAAACTTGTAGGCCACGAAACAAGAATAGCTTGAATTTTAGTAAATTTGAGCACTCATGTCATTATGTCAACATCATATATATGCGTTTTAAACTTAAGTGTTATTGCCACCTGTTATCGGTCTAAATGATGACCTCTTGTACAAATAATCTAAAATCTTATGATTTTCAGTTGAGATTTTTGAATTTTTGTGTTTTAATTTAATTTGGTCCATCAACTTTTGATATAAACTCTTTTGTCACAGTCACTCTGAAACTTATAAAAGTTCAAAAATTAAATTAAGTCGAGAAACACGAAAGTTCGTTACCAAATAAAAAGTTGGTCCACTCCTCACTTGCTAGTTGCGAACTTCAACTTGCAAACAAAAAGCTTAGATAAAATGCAATCCAGTTCCACGTCACCTATGCAGGCAACGTTTATAGATAGGCTTTTTAGAGCCACTACAACAAACCCATACGGCGACGTTTAGGAAACGTTGCCCTGACTTCATCACTTGAGCTTCTCGGCCTATCTTTACTACCAAAACACCACTTTCTTCTGCTTCTCTGCTTCTACTTCAACTTCAATGGCCTCCATCTCTACCACTTGTCTCAATTTCTGAATTACACAGGTTGTTAATTCAATTATACCTGCGTCTCTCGTCTCTACCACATTTTAGTTAATTTGTTTTTCAAAATCAACTACATATATATATGTATATCAGATTTTGAAATATGTTTGTTTAATTTTCTTCATGTTTTGTATCTTCAATACATTTTGGTCTCTCTACTTTTCTTATAATTTTCTGATTTTGGTTCTTCGTCTGGCTCAGCTTCCGGCGAGGACTCCAAATCTGAAGCTCCTTGCTTCTCCAACAACGATAACAATTCCTTCTCTCAGGACCTCTCGCTTCCGCGTCTCTTGTTCTGTAATTTCACATCTTATCCATTTTTGCACTCTTTTTTATAATCGTTTTTAAGAAGAGAAAAAAAAAAAAAAAGAGTTATTATTGAAAATGAATGAACAGGCAAAGGCAGAGACAGTACAGAAGGTATGTGATATAGTGGGGAAGCAACTGGCTCTGCCTGCAGATACAGAGCTCACTCCTGACTCCAAGTCCTCTGATCTTAGTGCTGATTCTCTCGACACAGTGAGTTAATTTCATATTTTGATTTCAATTAGTGTGTTTTTTATGATTAAATTAATTAATATAAATGGTTAACATTTGGATGCATGAATTAGGTGGAGATAGTGATGGGGTTGGAGGAAGAGTTTGACATTAGTGTGGAAGAGGAGAACTCTGAGAACATTACCACAGTTCAAGAAGCTGCTGATCTCATTCACAAACTGGTTCAGCTCAAAGCTTAGTTATTCATTTATGGAGTTTTCATGTTTTGGAATGATGATTGAGGCTATTTTTGGACTATTTGAGACTCGTTGATATCATTTGAGTTTTAAGTCTTTCATTCATTGTAATAACGTTATATGTTGTATATTGTTAATTCTTGTATCTTGATTATTTTGGACCCTTCATGTGTTTGAAAATGGATTTGATGCCTTGATTGTCTTCGCTTTGGATGAGAAAAAATATACATTGAGTATGTTTGATTTGGTAGTTTATGGTCACTTGGGTAACCAGATCTTAGTTTTGACACTCATGTAAAATGTCTTTTTTTTTCTTCTTTTCTTTCAAATAGATATGAATGTCTTATATATAAAAAATGATTGAAAATTAGTGAAAACGTAAAAACAATCCTCCTTTTGTATGTGATAATGAGAAGTCGACAAATGGCGGGAGTTTTTTTTAAATAGTGACTTAAAAATAAATGCTATATGAGGGTAGAATGTGACTAGAATAGTGTGATGTTAGACAAATATATCATGTATTTTTAATTGTGTGCTAAACTTCGTTAAATAATCTTCCACATATTGACCTATACCTTACGTTACATGCGTGTAAAAACCTCATCATCTCAACCGTGAATGACATTTCAGTTTGTAGGATGAAATAAATTAAACAGTCAAATTTTAAAAATTAAATTAAAGCTTCAACTTAAAGTTATACATTTTCAACAAATATATAACTCATTCAAGTTTCCTTTCACAGTAAGTGACGCTTTTTTGAAGTTGCAAGTAAACAATTTGTTGCGGAAAAGATAAGTTTTGAATTTTTCTACGGGACCTGGACCATAATTATTTTAACAAGTTTCATTGATTAGACTTAATTAATTTGGTAGTAAACTACGAATAAAATTAAACGCTGGACGAAAATTATCTGGGCCCCTCTGTGTCATGACTCACCATTTCTTGCCGCGAAACGTGTAGCAGGGTCGACAAACCCGAAACGGCGTCGTGTAAGAGACCTGTTCGCTGTCGTCTTTGACCCCACAGCTCAGAGACACCTTCTGTTTCGCATCCCAGTCCGACCCCGATTTTCCTTCGATTTTCTCGAGAAAATCTAGCTCAAGAAAATTCCGTTTCCATCCTCTCACCGCAGCACATATTTTTAAACATTTAGTTGCGTGCACACATGGATCGGAGGAGAACCGGGAGTCCGGTCTACTCGCGGCAGTGGAGCGGCAGCAGCACGGGGTCGTCGTCTCCGGCCATGTCTCCGGCGCATCCCCACTCGCGTCTCGGAGCCAGCGGGCTCTCCACCGTCAAGCGCACCCAAAACGTTGCAGCAAAGGCGGCGGCTCAGCGTCTGGCTCAGGTGATGGCGTCGCAAACGGCGGACGACGACGACGAAGACGACGATGATCCAGGGTTCCGATTCGCTGCTCCAACGCCTCCCTCACACTCATTTTTTCCCAGCTCTATTAATAATTACAGTACCACCGTTTCCAAGCCATCGGTTTTGGCCTCCAGGCAAAATAGATCCCCGTCACCTGCGGTAATTTCGATTCCCTAAGCTTCGAACAATGCGAATTTGAATTTATTATTGTAGAAAATTTTCTGAGTATGTTGATATTTAATTGAATTTCGTAGAAATGACATTTGCAAGAGAACTTTGATTAGTAGACTTGTAGTGCTTTTAAGTCTTGCAGTGCTGAGATCTGAAGCTTGGTATGCAATCTTGGATCCTTATTGGATGAATTTACTTTATCATCATGGTTCCAAATTTGTAGAGTTCTGGTTTGGATATCATTGTCTTTTTATTTGGATATGTTTTCTAGTTGTTTTTTCATATTTTCATTGTGTTTGGTTCAAAATGATGTGTAGTAGGCTAATTAGGTTTTTGCTGTTGTAATTAGTTAGGTCGGAACTATATGGAGCATAATACTTCTACTACAGTTCGATCAACATCAG
>JAYMTE010000730.1:0-16087 GCA_036897545.1 Pelargonium fulgidum
TATTTGAACACCCTCTTCCTCTCCTCTCCCACCACGAAACCCTCAAGATCAATCAAATTTCCAAGCAAATCACTTCACTGACGCATTTTCTCAAACACATTGCAATGGCTGAAGATGGGGCTGTCACGGTCTACAGCAGCAGCGCCATTACCGACGCCAAGAAGAATCCTTATTCCATCAAGGTCGGCATGGCCCAGATGCTTCGCGGCGGCGCAATTCTCGAGCTCACCACCGCCGAGCAAGCCAAGATCGCCGAAGCCGCCGGCGCCTGCTCTGTCTTGGTGTCGGAGCCGCCCAGCCCAGGCATTTCACGCATGCCTGATCCGTCTCTCATCAAGGAAATCAAGCGGGCGGTCTCGATTCCTATCATCGTCAGAGCTCGCGTCGGACATTTTGTAGAGGCTCAGGTTCTGGAAGCGATCGGGGTTGATTACATAGACGAGAGCGAGGTTCTGGCTCTAGCCGACGAAGATAATTTCATCAACAAGCATAATTTCACGACTCCGTTCGTCTGTGGCTGCCGTGGGCTCGGGGAGGCGTTGAGGAGGGTCAGGGAAGGGGCTGCGATGATCAGGACGCAAGGCGATTTGTCTGGTTCGGGTAACATCTCCGAGACGGTTCGCTGTGTGAGGTCGCTGATGGGGGACATTAGGGTTTTGAACAACATGGATGAGGACGAGGTGTTTTCCTTCTCCAAGAAGCTAGCGGCGCCGTACGATCTCGTGGCCCAGACCAAGCAGATGGGGAGGCTTCCGGTCGTGCATTTCGCCGCCGGCGGCATCGTGACTCCGGCGGATGCAGCGCTCATGATGCAATTGGGATGCGACGGAGTATTCTTGGCATCGGACATTTTCAATTGCTCCGACCCTTACAAGCGAATCCGTGGCATTGTTCAAGCTGTGAGGCACTACAATGATCCTCATGTGTTGGAGCAGACTAGCTGTGGATTGTCTGATGCAATGGCTGATCTGAATATCAATTAGGACAGGATCGAACAGTGATGGCTCGATGCTCATGTAATGTACTTTCTTGCCTATTGTTAGAGTCTGTTTTGTTTTTCGTTTCTAGGTTACTATAGAGGTTATACTTGGTCCCTCATGATGTTGTGAGGATCTTGTTGGATGCATTTGATCCAAATTTGGTTTCTTTTGCATTTTGTTGTGTTGAAATACTATGATGAATGAAATAAAATGGCTTAGCAGTTTTGAAATCTTGTTGAGCAGAATGTTTGTCAGGTTTATGTGGATTACCTTGTTCAGTATAGTTATGTGGAATACAGTAAAGTAATATGGATTGGCTGTGATGAATTCTGTTCAGTTGTAGATGCATATGATGGAGTAACTTATTAGATTCTACAAGGCAGCTAATTTAAGGATCTGTCTGCAATCTTGATACCTTTGCACATGACTCAGAGTTGAATTTATGTGTTTCCTTTCCTGCAACCGTGGTTCATGATATTTTCCAATAGAAACAGCAGCTGGATCCACTGTAGAGAGAATTTAGTCTTCATGGATTTAGCTTGAGGTTTGTGTAGAGAGAGTTTAGGCTTAATGGAATTTAGATTGAGGTTTGTACTTTTGCAAACGTACCAATTTCCTTAAGCTACACCTTTGTGTGAAATAGGGACATATACAGAGAGGAATCAAATGTTTGAGAGAGGAAAATATGCCTCACTATAACAATGACAGCTTTCTGAAAATTGTTAAGTGTGAAGGGTTCGCTTTTGTTTTAAAAAGATACTTGTGGATGTAATTTTCTGAGCTTAAAACACAAGCAATGTGCTTACTTGCCTGGGTTGCAGTGTGCTTATGTCGTCTATTACAATGCAGCTGCTAGATAGAACAACTTCTCTTATCCGTGTTTTGAATCCTGCAATATTTACTTGTCCGCGTGCACCTACATCTCAGAGAACTCACATCCGTTTCTGACTGACTAATGACTCAATGTAAGCATACACGGGCCATTAGAGTTTATGAAACTCTTTATTGAAATGTTTTGTATGGATTGGGGCTACTACTTGAACGAAGAGAACTATTATATGGTCTACTAACCTTGATCCAATCTTCTCAAGTCTCCAATACAAATAGTACCTCCCAATCCTTTTCAGTTTCTCTTATTTCTTCGTCTAACATTCCATTTGGACAGGTTTATGTAACTTGGCAATGACCAACAACAGAATTTATTAGAATAAAAGAGTTCTTCCTTTATCAATTCCACGAGAAACCAAAATTTCATTGAAATGGTATTTAGCCCAGCCGGAGGTGCTCCAAGAGTCCTTATTATTGTATGATAACATAACAGTAACATGATGAGTGCTTCTCTCATCAAAGAAATCCAAGGGGCTTGGGCTATTGTTCATGCTGCTAGGCAGTAGAATGATCCTCATCTGTTGGAAGTGGCTGGCACGGTTTTGGTGACTTTTGTAGAGAAGAAGGTGGAACAGATTGCAAGGTACATATCTAATGGCACACCCCTGTTTCTTACATCTGGTTAATGAGTTATTGATTTTCATGGGAGTTCTTGGTCTTTTCTGTCCGGTCATAATTATCTTATGAATCTAATCCAATTTGTGGATTCTTTCTCATTTTCTTAATAATGCTGAACTTCTGTCTACATGAATTGTTTTATATCTTACAGAGTAATATCCCTGTTTAGATAAATAGTAAATAAATGGGAGCACATTCTGAGGCTTCAAAGCACTAACTATCAGAGTGAGTTGGGTTATACAAGGTAACATCTTTGCCGGCTTGTCTTATTCCATATTGAACTAATGAGGACAGTGATCAAAAAGCCACAAAACAGATCAGGGCTTTAAGGATAAATTAAAGACAGACAAGATATTATGGGTATACTTACAATATTTTGTTGTTAGTTTCACTCAAGTTTCAAGTATTTATATTCAGATTAAACCCACAATGAAATTTCATTCATACAACTGTAAAATGTTTTATGGTCAGACCTTAGGACACTTTGAGAATTGCTCCCAGTAAGATACAAAATATCAACTTCATTATGCCTAGTACTCAAGACTCATTCTTTATTAAACAGGAAGGTACAGTGTAACAACCGACGATGCTAAAAAGGAATACAAGATGATACAATCTCATTGACCTGCAGGTTGCTGGTTTGCCAATGGCAAGCAAAAGAGGACTCGTCATTTTTCCCATTATATTCATCTGTAGAGTCTTGTCCATGGAGCTGTCTTGTGCAGAGAATAGTTTCCCTCAACCGAGTGAAAAGGATGACGTGATCTCATGTCGGATGGACCTAGAACATCATTTTGAGAAAAAGCAAGGTCTCATAAATGCAACCATTCATCAGCCTCAGTTTAACATGAATGAAAGCCTGGGTCCTGATGATTGTCCTCGCAGATGCTGGGAATCTTGTTCCTGCATTGCATATGAGACTATCCATGAAAATGGAACTGGGTGCATAATGTATGAGGGAATACTGGAAATTGAAGAAACTTCGTTTCTTAATGATTATATCTATGTGCTTAATGTGAGCCCAAGTTATGGTATGTTTCCTCCCTCTCAAACTCATTAAATTACAAATAGGAACTTTATATATGTGATACATCATACAAGACACAGACTTCTTGTTTGTTTAGGAATTTTGTGATGCCAGAGTACATGAGTAGAAGAATATCATAACCTCAGTAGTCAGTACAATAACATGCAGATGGATCTGATGGAGGTATAGGCAAAACGATTAGACAGACAGGTCCACTTACCAATAATCCAAATAGAAGCACAAAGAAACAGTTCTTGATGTGGCTTCTAGGAGCTGCCCCTCCTGCATTAGCAATGTGTCTTGTAGCTGTTATTTGCTATTCAAGGACCAAAAAAGCCAAAATTTCTCATGGAGGACTTGAGTTGAAAGGTATACTGTCTATTCAGGACCTCTTTAAATGCATTAGTTACTCAAACTGGATTTCATCTATCCTTATGTTGCAGGAAAGGAATTGGGCAAAGGGAAGTTATTTACTTCAGGAAGTCAAATAAGACCTTCTTACACTGACTCACATAAGCTTGAGAAAAGCAAGAAACTGGGTTGTGAAATGCAAACATTCAGCATCAGAACCATATGGACCGCTACCAATCAATTTTCATCTGCAAATAAGCTTGGTGAGGGTGGGTTTGGACCAGTCTACAAGGTAATCTTTTGAAGATGAGTTAACTAATTAAGGAGCTTCGTAAATCACAGTATCAAATTGAGAATTTTTTTCCAGGGTTATCTACCTGATGGAAAAGAAATAGCTGTAAAAAGACTTTCTTCATGTTCTAGTCAAGGAATAGCAGAATTTAAGAATGAGATTAGGCTTGTTGCACAACTTCAGCATACAAATCTTGTCAGGCTTTTGGGTTGCTGCATCGGCAGAGGTGAAAAGATATTAGTATATGAGTTTCTGCCTCACAAGAGTTTGGATTCTTTTCTCTTCGGTTTGTAAATCATCAACCTCGTTCTTTGTATTTCTCATATCATTGTTCATATATTTCAACCTAGCTAATTGCTAGGTCTATAACAACTTGAAACATTAAAGCAGATCCAATCAAGAAAAAGCTATTGGACTGGGAGAAGCGTTTTGACATCATTGAAGGAATTGCTCAGGGACTTCTTTATCTACATAAGTATTCTAGACTCAAAGTGATCCACAGAGATTTGAAAACAAGCAATATTCTACTTGACAGTGAACTGAACCCTAGAATATCAGATTTTGGCTTGGCTCGAATCTTTGATAAAAACAAATCTGAAGGAAACACAAATAGAGTCGCTGGAACATAGTAAGTACAGATTTCTACAAACATATCTACCGCGGTATAATTTTATGCAAGTGTAACTACTTGACAGTGAATATACAGTGGTTATATGTCTCCAGAGTACGCGATGGAGGGACTTTACTCAGAAAAATCTGATGTCTTTAGCTTTGGGGTCATAATCCTTGAGATTATGAGTGGCAAAAAAACTACTAATTTGTCTGGGACAGACCGTTCTCTAAACCTTATAGGACATGTATGTTATCAGGCAAATTAATTGCCTTTTTCTTATAGTATATGTTTTCTTTGATAAAGTGTATTGGACAAGGTTTGAAATTTACTAATAGTACATATAATTCTGCTCTAGGCATGGGATCTGTGGAGAGAGGGTAAAAGCTTGGAGCTGATTGATCATACAATAGGCGAGACCTGTGGCAGAGAGGAACTTCTAAGATACATTCACGTTGGTCTCCTTTGTGTAGAAGTAAGTGTGGCTGAAAGACCTACCATGTCAGATGTCATTTATATGCTTAAAAACAGTGCTATGGTTCTCCCTGTTCCAAAACAACCGGCATTTTATAACTGGAGAAGCAACAATGATGTAGTGCTGCATCAGCGTGAGGTCAGGGACATCTCTTTGAACTTTGTCTCATTGTCCCCTGTCCAAGGCAGATAAGCATGTATGTTTCTGGACACAGAATTCTTGATTAGATAAAAAGTAGAGTTTTCCATGGAAGAACAAAAGGATTAACTATCAATTGCACAAGTAATTTGCTGACTCAGCTTTCATGACAATTGTACTCAGCTCTCTTGTTTCCATCTTTTATGATGAATCTAATTTTATCTTTTAATACTCAGTGTTAAAGAAAATTAATCAAAATCAACTGTTTTGTTTCTTGCATAGCACTTAGTAGATTTTACAAGTTATGTAATGGATTGGTCAGTTGTTACCACTTTCTGCAGTATCAATATGACCCAAATACTTACAGTCCAAATGTCATGTTTTATTGCAAATCTGTCACTCTCTTCTTTAGTTCATTTCCTAATTATCAGGTTGGGTTCTGCATCAATTACATCGCTGTGATAATGAATGGTACATAGTTCTTGACTTGACTAATTATCCAAGAGCTGCGTCGACATCTACAAGCTTTAATCTGGAGATGATGTACCAATATTCAGGTTAAACAGCACAACAAGGTAATCTTTGGAGATGACTAATTATACATGGTTCATGGACTGTCATAAGCTTCATTCGAGCGGGTTTAACCTTGTCAACAAGGTAATCTTTCCACTACTTGCAAATTGAGGAGCTTCTGAAAATCAACATTGCATATAGCTGTGAGAAGAATCTGTAGAGGCTCGAACCAAGGATTACGGACTTCAAGAATGAGATCTGCTAATTGCAGAAATCCAGCATACAAGTCTCTCAGTGAGAATCTGTACCTTGTCTTTGCTTGACAAACTTCAGTCTACAGGTTTGCTATTATATTTTACTCCTGGTAGTGCGTAGTACCCGGGAAGAAAAGAGAAGTAGCGCTTAGTGTAACATAAATTGCCACTTTCCATACCCTAGAAAGGTTGATGAAACTTGCCTATTGTTTTTGAGAATTCATGCTAATGTTCATTAGAGTTTGAGCTATTTTCAGCCTAAGGCTATGAAGCACTAATTAAAGCGAACCTCCTTTGCTGTAGTGGACAGATGTGGTTTAGATGATGCCTTGGCAGAGAAGAGCTGGAGTTATTGTTCAAACTATTAGGCACTACAATTTGGCTTTGGTGTTAGTGAAATGACATACCTATTATCTGTTTACATGTCAGTTGTATTTGGTCTCTCCTGTTTTCATCTTCACACAATCCAGCCATTGCAGATTCTTAAAATTACCGAAAAAAACAGTGAATATAATTTGATTCGTTTCTTGCATGGTAATATTCTAATACGACATGAAGTGAAAAAGGAGCACATTCCAAGGTTAAAAAAAATAACTATCCCATTGTCTTGGTTAACAGTTTTAAAGTTTGGGTATACAAGGGGACATCTATGCTGTGTCTTGTCTTATATATGCTGTGTTGAGCAGTGAGTGTAGTCTCAGATAAGTTCCATGCTCCGATGATCTTGACAAGAATTGTTGGCGTACCGTACTATATTTGGTGTAATTGCACTCTAGTTTTAAGTATATTGTTATCTAGAATCTTAAAACACTTGTTTATTTCACTCTTGTTTTTTTTTTTTTTTTTAAGGTATCTTAGTAGAAACAAAACTGTCAACTTCTCTATGCTTTGAACTTATCCCTTTTTTTGTTTGAGCCTATTATAAGATTTCATGATTTTACAATTCACACCATTTTTGTTTGCTTTTCTCTCAATGGCAATCAAGAGAGGAGCTGGTATTGTTCTCTCTTTGATTCTCACCTACAATGTCTTGTGCACAGATGTGTCCCGTGCTGATGATTCTTCGTCATGTATAATTGAAAGTAAGAATTTTGTGAAAAAGAAAGGTTACATAAATAGCACTGATATAAGGTATCTTGTTACTATGAATAAAAGCTTGGGTGTCCATTACTGTCATGACAGTTGCCATGAATCTTGTTTATGTATTGCATCCCAGCCGATTCCTATTGAAAACAGACATGACTGGTGTGCATTTTACTGGGGAATACTGGATTTCATAGAGGATTCTTCTTCCATGTTAGAAATTTATGTGCTCCACATTGATGGCAAGACAGGTATGTTATCTCTCTCTCTCTCTCTGTGATATACATTTACAATTACAAGCAAGAACTTTATAACTGCTCATCTGAATCTGTATGAAATGTATATGATTATGTTATCTCTCTGATATACCATTTAAATTCTCAGTTTTAAATTGTATCTAAAAGTGCAATTTTGTTCATAGAGCATCCTCATGCACCTGCATCAAGATCATCACCAGGCATAGCACATATGCAGGCGGGTCCATCCCCAATGAACCCACAAGGAAGAAATGCAAAGAAGAGATGGTTGATATGGCATATTGTAGCTGCTGCATTTGCAATAGCAATCGGTCTAGTAGCTGTAACTTGTTATTTAAGGAGAAAGGAAGCCAAAAGCTCTGGAATACACGCGTTAAAAGGTATTTAGCCTATCAGCTACCTCTATCAAATGCACGAGTAACTAAAATCATTTCACACCTCATTGCAGATGAAAAATTGGACACAGGAAACTTGATGATTACTACAGAGACTGAAATGAGATCTTCTTCCTACACTCTTAGTGAGACCCATAAGCTTGACAAATCCAAGAAACTGGGGGATGAAATGCAAATGTTCAGCTTCAGAAGCGTAAGTGCTGCCACCAATAATTTCTCATCTGCAAACATGCTTGGTGAGGGTGGGTTTGGACCTGTCTACAAGGTAACACCTTATAGATATGTGGATAAGTAAGGAGCTTCATAAATCACATCAGTGGTTTCAGATATTGCTAATCTTCAGGGTAATCTAGTTGATGGACAAGAAATAGCTGTGAAAAGACTTTCTACAAGCTCAAGTCAAGGAATGATGGAATTTAAGAATGAGATGAAGCTTATCACACAACTCCAGCATACAAATCTTGTTAGGCTTTTGGGTTGCTGCAATGAAGGAGGTGAAAAGATGTTAGTGTACGAGTTTTTGCCCCACAAGAGCTTGGATTTTTTTCTCTTTGGTCTGTAACACATCAACCTCAATCTTTATGTTATGTTTCTCCATTTCTTCAGACTTCATGTACTTAAAACCCAATTTCAAGGTCTATGATACCATAAAACTTTGAAACAGATTCTACCAAGAAAAAGCTGTTGGACTGGAGGAAGCGTCTTGAGATCATCGAAGGAATCGCCCAAGGACTTCTTTACCTGCATAAATACTCTAGACTGAAAGTGATCCATGGAGATTTGAAAACAAGCAATATTTTACTCGACAGTAAATTGAACCCCAAAATATCAGATTTTGGCTTGGCTAGAATCTTTGAGCAAAACCAATCAGAAGCAAAGACAGACAAAGTTGTTGGCACATAGTAAGTCAACATTTCTATACTCACATCTGCTGTTTTTATGAGTTTCGTTGTGAATTACTAATCTGATGTTGAGTGCACAGTGGTTATATGGCTCCAGAATATGCAACAGAAGGATTCTACTCAGAAAAATCGGATGTCTTTAGCTTTGGGATCATAATACTAGAGATAATGAGTGGCAAGAAAACTACCAGTTTGTCCGGAACTGATAGTTCACTAAACATTATAGGATACGTATGTTATCTGATACAATCTATTTGTAAAGCTAATAGGATATTGTTTGAAAAAATGCATACTAACAGTATACGGATGATTCTGCTCTAGGCATGGGACCTGTGGAGAGAAGGCAAAAGCATGGAGCTCCTTGATCAAACTATTGGCAAAACATGTAGCAGAGAAGAACTTCTGAGGTATGTTCATGTGGGTCTCCATTGCGTAGAAGAAAACGTGTCTGATAGACCTTCAATGTCAGATGTTATTTACATGCTCACAAAAAGCACAGTGCTTCTCCCGGCTATAAAACAACCGGCATTCTATAACTTGGGAGGCAAAAATGATACAAATGAACATGATCCTACGAGCTTGTCGCTGAATTTGGTATCAATGTCCCCAATCGAAGGTCGATAGGCACTTCTCTTCCTACAACTAGGCAGGTATATAGCAATCATGTATGCAATAATGAAACTCATTAGGTACCATCATTTCTGCTTTCTTATAACTTTTCCATGGTAACTTTCTTCTGTCCTAGCTATAGCTAAGATCATGTGTAGAATGAGAAATAATAGAAACCAAATCTGAAATTTGATGTATGATCATATCAGTTGCTTGCTTGCTTGTTTCTCCTACAAAACTTCTTTAGTTTTCTGAGTCCCATTTCTGAATATGAGTCTGAGAGCAGTCTCGTAAGCGCAAAATATAGCTCCATTCACCACGAAAGCTCTGGAAACAGCAGTTCCCAATCCCCGCCACAGCACTTTGTACCCGTCCTCTTTCACGCTCTTGCACAAGCAATCAACAATGCCATTGTACTTTGGCGGAATGGACTGTGACTGAAGCCGGGTCTTCAACACATCCAAGGGATAGCAGCAAACCCAGCTGGCAACTCCGGCCAGGCCTCCTGCAACCAGCATTGTCCTCAGGCTCTCCTCGCCGCTCTTCCTGCATCCCGGGTGGAGCTGTTCTCTCATGTACTCGTATGTCGAGAAGTAGACCCCGTGAGCAGGCGCGTCCCTCATCATAGTGATGGTTAGGCCTCGGTACATTCCTCTCAAACCTTCTGTCTTGAGAATGCTCTTGGTCACACATAGTGGACCTAGTCTTCTTCTTCTTCCTCCACAGTCTTGCTTATCGAGCTTAGAGTCTGCCATGTCCTGCAATTGGAGCCGGATCTTGACAAGCTCAACAGGACTGAGCATAAAGCTCTGGAGAGCTCCTGTCCCGATTCCTCCCAAGGCTACGCCTTTGTGGGAAGGCGGTTCGTTAAGGGAAGACGATGAGTCGAATGCTCGGGACAGCACTGCATAGATTTGGAAAACCATAGCATTCTACAAAAACAAACAAACAGAAAACAACATGAGATAAAACAAAAAGAGGGCTTGGCTTGTAAAGCCAGAAAACATAGTCAATTTCCATTAACTGAATCTTGAAAACAAGATGGGATGATGAGTTGTGCTTCCTTCAAAAACCAAAAAACAGTCACTTTCGGTCATTTCAGATCAAAATTTGATAAACTTTTACAATCCAATTTGAAAAAAGAGAAAAAAACCCAATTTTGCTTTACCACAACAGAATCATTAACACAAATCAAACTGTCGAAAACGATGAAGAATCAATCAAGAATATACCTGAAATGTGACAGATGCCAATGGAGCTCCCATGCCTCTGTAAAGAGAAGCAGGACCTTCCTTGGCCAAAATGCCCCTGAGGACGCTGAAGGCAGAGCCTGTTTTCGAGCTCTGTTGTCGGATCCGGATGGTGTCGAGAGGGTAGCCGGAGATAATTCCGGCAATGCCCCCAAATCCTCCGGCCACAAACTCTCTGCCGGAGCTGCCTGCAAGAAACTCTGGCCAGAAATCCATGTTCTTCACACAAAAAATTCTCAATTGTCACAAAAACCCAAAAATCAAGAATTTATAGACCCTTTTGTTTTGCTTGAAGAAATTGAACTCTTTTGTCAAACAATATCAGATACGTGTCCGCTAGAAACTCTGAATGAAATTGTTACCAAATTTAACTATGTAAGATAAAAATTTAAAAATTTAATGTACAGGACACGGGTGATTCAAGAAGCAGAGTCTCTTCACCGCTTATCTCCAAATACCATATATAGTAAAGTAATTAGTGTACGATTTAAAATCAGAAATAGTAAAAAAAAATTATCAAATCTACAAAATCGGGACAAGAATAATACACCAAACCTGGAATTTTATGGCAAGAGGCAGAGTACATTCACTTTTGGAGCACAGTTGTGTCTACGAATCTTGAAACACAGAGCAAAAGAGAGCTAAAAAGATTATTGATTTTTGGGTATTTCACTTTCCACTGAATCTTTTGAAAACGAAAAAGATGAAGGAAAAGAGAAAGAATCGTGAAAAGGAAAAACAAAAATGGCGTCTTCAAGATCCTCTCTCTCTCTCTCTCTCTCTCTCTCTCTCTGTTCTACAGAGACCAATCTGTGTCTCTTTACCTTCTGTTTCTCTGTTTTTGGACGGAAACAAAAAACAAAAAACAAAGGTTACTATTTTGTTGGGAGGGAACGTCTAAACGTTCCTATTTCACATGAAGTGAGGGGACGCCAGGTGGACCAACAGTTGAGTGGCACGTAAGCAAAGTAATTTTGGAATTGCTGCAAATGCAATTATTGATGGGGCCTGAGGTGAGCCAACTTTTGTGTAATGTGGGGTGTGAGTCATGGCTCAATTCATCACGGGGTTAACTTTTGTGACGTTTTGGAGTTCCACAGAGCAGGGACGGTGCTAGTGGTAGTGACGCAATGGTTTGGGGATGGTGGGCTGGATTTTTTGGGGATTCATGCTATGTTATGTATGCATGTTTTGTTTTGATCATGTTGGTGTTGTTGAACAGATAGAGAGAGCTCTGTGGCCACTGCAACAGGAGAGTTTTGGATTCGGAATTTCATTGTTAACAGTTTCATGAATGACCGAAATCCTTTGTTTGTGCACACGACAATCCGGTTGACACGAACAATCGTGCAGACTTTCAGTTTGATTTTCTTCATTTTCACGTTTGTAGCATTAGGTTTCACAATTCCAACAACTTGTTAGATGAACTTGTGTGAATTTACCAACTAGCAACATAAACATTTACAATTCATTTTTAACTTCCATTGTAACCAATCATTTGAACATATATGTATAAGGTTGTCATTTGTCAAGTGGAGTAGTATAAACTATAAAAGAGAGGTGGGAAGAAATAAGGATTAGGGAGGTTAAATGGTGTACATAGTCATTATTAACCAATTAATAGCGATTAAAAGAGTAGAGTGATGTAGTAAAGTCAGTTTAGATAGGCCTACGTCAGTTATATAATTAACTAATACTGGATTCGTTCAGACAAAGATTGGATAAGCACAGAGAAAGAAAACAACCTTGGTGCTGAAAAGCTTGTAGTATTTTACTACAATTTATTTGTTTATTTATAATGTATTTTTTTCATTGGTTACAGTGATTCTAGCTTTTGATTATTTGATACAGTATATTATTCTCAATTAATAATTCATTCAAAGAATACAATAGAATAATTTGGCTTTTGGGCCATGTCAGGTCAAATTGCAAATGTTCCCAAATTAGGATTGGGCTCAGTGTGGCCCAAAAAATATAGGCAAAGATCATTGGGAGCTAATCCCTATGACGATAGCCATTGTTTAACATACTATGATCAAAGAGAAAAGAATCTAATCTCATACATTGAGGCTCATCACAGCCCATTCCAATGAATGTATTGGCACGGAGCGCTCGCCTGAATCCATCCAATTCAATTTTATAAAAAGTATTGTCCGACCATTCTCAGCACAGTAGAGTGGGTGGAAACTGGGAAGCTGGACAGAATTGAAAAGCAAAAAACTTGTAAAGCCAACCGTTTATTTAATTCTCAAGTGATGTCATTAGTAGCATGAGGTCTAAATGCCAAATTTAGTGTATGAAAGTATGAAACTAAACAAGAACATAACAATTTAAGTATGTCATTGTAATAAAATCTCTAATCACATCACAAGCCCTCATTTCTTTCCACTTTTCTTGAGCCCGGCACCTCCAATTGGTCCTTTCTGTGCCTTGGCTCTAAGCTCCTTGAGTGCCTGTTTGCAATGATAACACATAACCAAATCAGTAACTTTCAAAACATTTATACACAAGTTAAGAACAAATTCACAACGCCAAATGCCAATGCATTACCTTCTCTTCTTCCTTCTTTTTCTGGATGTTGGCCAAATCAACCTACACAAGTAATGTGCACTTACATCAACACACAGCCAAGAATAGGATTTTGTAACACATAATTGAATCACACTCCTTAGCATATAAACTCACAAGTAAAAAATGATATCTATCTAAAGCAAAGGTGGAGAGATATAACTATGATTATCATGTAAAACAGAACTTTTGGGGCATGGCTTATTCATATTAGGCTAAAAATACGAAACCTACATGGCAAAAACAATATTTATCTAAAGCAAAGGTGGAATGATTTCATTGTTGTTTAACTATGAGTCTATGATTATCAAGTACACCATAATTTTGGAGCATAGCATATTTCGTATTAGGCCACAATCATGCGTTAAAACCTACTTGTAGAACAAGAAAAAGACAAATCAGAGCTAACCATTGAACATTACTGAAACCAAGTGTTAAACTATTACAATGTAAATAAATGTATCAAGTACAATTGAAAAACAAATTTTCACCATAAGCAAAAAGTTCAATACTTTTTTAGGCTTCTCAGATAACTATTCATTATTTTCTCAGCAAACAAACAGAAAAACAGAAAAATATTCAACATAATGCCAATTTCCTAAATATTTAATCAAATCAGACAAAGTTCAAACATATTTTTAAATAATACAATAAATTACCTCGTCGTACTCTTTCTTCTCAGCCTTGGGGTGCTTCAAAGGCTTGGCTTTTCCACCTAAAAACGAAACAGAAAATTTTCTTACATTGATCATAAAATCTTTTAAACTCATCTCGATATTGATGCGAATAATTGAAAATGTGAATTTTCCGAAGAAACAAACATAAAATTTAGGCGAATGTTGAGACGATCAAGAGCTTACCTTGCTTCCCTTGAGCCATGACTTGGACGGAAACTAGGGTTAGGTCTTCGAATAAATTGATCGGAAGAGAAGGAGAGAGCCCTAACCCTACTACAATTGCATGCGGTGACTCGGGGAAGGCCATGTTCGAGCTATTTATAGGAGTTGTGGGCTGTCGCACGCGCTCAGCGCGTGACCTTGTGGGTTTCTTGCGGACTACAATTCTGACACTAATTAGTAAATTAATATTTTACTGAAAATAGACTTATTATTATATTTGAAAAAGGAGTAACCACTTTTTTCTTCTTCTTAAAAAAAAAAAAATTAACCATTATTTTGCTATTTGGAAAGCTATTAGAGGCCTAATGTGATTGTCTGAATAATTTTCACAATTACTTGGACATTTATCAAACCATATAAATGCTCTGAAACTTTAGTGACGACAGTATGGACTATGGACTGAGATTTTGGGTAAAATGTGAGATATGATTTGCATAAATAAGGCTCAGGTGTTGATGTTTTTTTTTTCTAAATCATGAGGTTCTTTAGCAGATCCATAAAGTCGTAGTTGACATTTTAAAGTCGTTTGACTACATTTATATATACTAATCTTCATTTGAAGTCACATTTAAAAGTTCATCCCTCTCTCAAAAAGTGTGTTGAGCAGGGTTCAAACGCAACCGTTCTTCCTATTCACGCAATGCGTGTAGCCAACTGCACCACTACCCTTCGGTGGTGTTAACACTTTCATTAGAGGCCAAGATGAGTATATATAGCCAAAAACATTTTTATTGTTGCATAATTGCCTAATTGATAAATTTTACATGTCTTGGAACAAAGTGAAGTACATACAAGATGGAAACAAGCAATCACAATAGAAACTTCATTAATATTCAAAAAATCATGCTCATGTTGCATTGTTGTGAATTTGTGATGAACAAGCAAAGCATGAACACTGGTACATCAGATAATTTGCTCTAAGGATCATTATTTTCTCTCTACCTTCCTTCCATTACTGATATTGAGACCATATTCATGGAATCAGTCTCGGTTTTGGTCTCGATCACACTCGTGTTGAAAACAAATGCAGGTTGTTTCGGAGCAGGTAAAGGCATCCTTTCATTTGTAAGCATAGAAAAAACATTAGTCATGTCAGGTCTATCTTCCGGACTCTCTTGTACACATAATAGTCCTACATGTATGCACCTCAACATTTCATTTCTGTCACACAAGTCGTTGCCTAATGTTGGATCCACAATCTCCAAGCATGCATCTCCTCTCCACAATTCCCATGTCTGCAAATAAAACACATCCAAAATTATGTAACAAAAAATGTCCTGTGTAATGGAAACATTTGTGGGAAGAGGCAAAAACATGATCCACAAGTACTTACTTGTTCGATAAGTGTAAACGAAGTGTTCTTCGTTCCACTCACTATCTCTAACAACATTACTCCGAAGCTAAACACATCGGATTTAATAGAGAAAGTTCCATCCTTGATGTACTCTGGGGACATGTAACCACTGGTAAAACAAATTTGATTAGTATACAAAGTGTGTGATAGTATAAAATGCATGTACTTAAATTATTATAAGTTACCGAGTTCCAACGACCCTTTTTGTATTTGCTTCTGATTCATTCTGGCCAAAGATCTTAGCAGTGCCAAAATCTGATATTTTTGGATTCATATCAGCATCAAGTAAAATGTTGCTGGTTTTTAAGTCTCTGTGGATTATCCTCAATCTTGAGTGTTTATGAAGGTAGAGAAGTCCTTGAGCAATCCCTTCGATTATGCTAAAACGCTTCTTCCAATCTAGCAAATGTTTTTTCGTGGAATCTGCTCGTAGAATACACGAGGTTAACAACAATCAAAACATTATTTTGCCATCAAAAGTGAATTGAAATGAAGCATATGTGCATACCAAATAGGAAGAAATCCAAGCTTTTGTTGGGCATGAACTCATAGATGAACATCTTCTCTTCTCTTTCAATGCAACAGCCGACAAGTCTGACAAGGTTAGTGTGTTGCAGTCTTGCA
>JAYMTE010000731.1:0-16083 GCA_036897545.1 Pelargonium fulgidum
ATGGTTTTAGTTTAGAGGTTGCGGAGCAAAACGTGGAGAGTGATGAGGAGATTCATAACGAAAACAACAATCAATTTCTAGTACACGAGACAGGGTTTGGTGACACTTTGAAGACCGGTGAATGTAGTTGTTATATCATATGTTAAATGAGAGAGTAAATAAAAAGTCTGACGAGAGAATTTTGTTTGAATTATATCATGAGCACACCGGGATGCCCAAAGAATGTTGGCGAAAGATCTCTGGATGTTCAAAAATTATATAAGTCATTCTCATCCATTAGTTAAAAGGGAGAGCACCCAAGTGGGTGAAGTTTCTCCATGCTAACTTTTGAGTACAAATCCATAATTAACAGTACGATATACAATCAAGAGAGTGTGAAATAACGTATGACCGTAAACATTAATTGTTCGATCAATGTAAAAGCCCCAAAAGGTCTATTCTTATCATAGTCTAAAGAAGCATTAGGAAGGTTCATTTCATGTCCTAAACTTGGAATAGGGTTCATGCCATGCATGAAAATGGACCCATGCCTAAATAGTATGGTCTTTTTTGTACACTTGCCATGTTACTATAGATTTGTCGGTGGATCTTCCTCTTCACCATGTCACTAAATTTGGAGAAAATGACCTCCCACACACACCAATAATATTTAATGCAACAAAATGCCCTTTTATTTTGCCTGAATTTGACATCTTACAATATATGCCATTTAATTTAGCACAAGAAGATGAAAGGTTAGGTACTCTCATTCTCATGTCACCATCACCTCCTCTACGTTGCCTTAATTTAAATGTTTTCATATTATGTCGCATAAAAATTATAGATTAAACTACTGAACGATCATATTCACGTTGAAGTTTTAATCTGTCTATAACTTTCGTGTAACACAACATTTGGTTCTTGATTGAGATGTGTATGGTCAAGTAGTAGTCACATTTTTGAAATGTTATCTTATTTTTCAAGTCATGCATGGCCATACTAGAAAAGATGATATCTTTAGGAAGCAAAACCATTTTAGATTTATGGATTTTGAAAAGAGAAAATCACTAGTTTTGTGATAACATTTGTACCTCTTTAGTCCCCACCTCATGTTATGTTCCTCCTTTATTTTCACAAGAAAAAGATGGGTATGATTTGAACACAAATTGATAGCTCATTATCAACACCACACAATGCACATGTTACCTTTCTTATTCACAATTGACTCATAAACTATACATCAAGATACCACATGTAGCATTATTGATTTTTGAGCAAAAACAGAGAAGTTGTATCAAATAATTCGGTTCTTCTATTATGTTAATTAAACGCGATGTTAAGTAGAGATTATCGGTTGGATATGAATTACACGACTCATAACTCAACTTAATTGATGTCTTATGTTTATTGTTTTTAAAATTTATCGCTTGAAAATAAGTTGTCAGGATGTATGTTATTTTTTGAGTGGTTGACAGAATTGATATTGACATTGATGTTACATAACACTATTTCATATAAAAATTGAGTACTTCAGTGTGTTATAATGGGTGGGGATTAATAGTGAATTCAATGAGATATTTATTAACCGACCAATAGTAACATATCACCAAGGTTTCAAGCTTATCATTAAAGGCTCAATATTTGTTCCAAAATAAAAGAATAGTAAGCTCTTTATGGTGCCATAAATTTTCATAAAATTTGTTTGTTTAATGATTTTTTAGTATATTTATATATATGTGATATAATTTGAATAAAAAAGTTTTGATACATTTAGATTTGAGTGAACAATGAATATACAAAAGAAATTGAGCTAAAAAGTGACTTGTCGATACTTAACAAGAAATATAAAATATTAGACTCAAACAAACATTATGCATATACAAACTTATTCAACGAATAAATATTATCTTCGGTTTAATTGAATTTGAAATTAATTTTTTTTTCAGATGAATATTCTAAAAAAATTATTTTTTTCAACAGGAAGATAACAACGTCTATATGATATATTTTTTTATTTATGAATTCTTAAGTCGGATCCATTAATGTCATAAATTATTTTGGAAAAAGAGAAGTATTTGTTCTATATTATCTCCTTGATGAGATATTGTTCTAATTTTTTTTCTTTAAAAAGATATTTTCTTCCTTTAATGTATGATTGTATAATACATTAATGTCTTGTAATTATTCTTTATTGCTCCTCGGAAAAAGGAAAAATTCTCAGTAGATTAGTTACAGGTTGAGTCAGTTTTTTTTTTTTTTTTTTCTTTTTACAAATGAAAAAAAAATAATTTTTTTAAATAAAAAACGAACCAAAATATTGGATTATGACAATATTCCTAAGAAACAATTATTATCAATTAATTAGCTAAGAGTTTACTCAGGACACGTAGACAAGTGAGAAAAACAATGCAAATTTTGTTGGAAATCCACAACTTTATTTACTTATCGGTTATATTTTCAGAATATTTATACAAATTCATTAAGTTACATAAATGTATTTACTTTATTTTTTTCAACAAAAACACACATTTAATACTATTATTTCACTTTTAATTATGTTCATTTTAATTCCATTGCATTGCAAATTTCAACTTACAACTTCACTTTTAAAATTATAAATAAATTTGTTTAATTATTATATGTGTGACCAATTTTTATTTTAAAAAATTAATCAATCTTCAAAGATAAACACACAAAACAAGAAATGGTCAAAAAAATAATTAATTTTGTTAATGACATTTATGGAGCTTGTCCTTACAATTTGAGTAACAAGTACGGCTTTCAGTTAAGTCAACCCGCAATAGCCGGTAAAAAAAGTCCGCTTCCCTCTTTTATCGAGCCCCAAAAATGACCGGTTATCAACCGTTTCCCGCGAGCACTGCCGGTAGTTTTTAACGGCCTGAACTGAAAACCAATTTATAATATAAATTTGTATTATTTTTAGCCCACAAACACACTCTTCACTGAAAATAGACACTGCCCATTTTTCGCGGGAATTCACCATCTCTTGCCGACACTCACCTCCATCAATTAACTGATCCAAGCTCTGTATCGAAACCAAAAAACTCACCTTTTATTTTCTAAAAAGATTTAATTTTTAGGAAAAAAAACAAAAAAAAAACCCATGTCTCTGTATTTTTTATCATTTCTGGGTTTTGAATTTAGTTGCAGTAGGTGGGTTGTTGATGTTGGTACTGCAGGCAGTTCCATTTTAAATTCATCATGTTGGGTCAAGATTTAGCTACATTTCAATTTATCAGGTAGCTTTTCTCTTCTTCTCTCTCTCTCTCTCTCTCTCTCTCTCTCTCTTTTTATTTTATAATTATTTGAATTCAATTTTCATGTTTGTTATTTATCTCAATGGGTGTCATGTGAATTGTTTTGGGATTTGTTTTGGAAGCTAGGGTTAGTAGAATAAGTAGTGAACATGGACCCTCTTTTTGTTGCAGGCATTATTGGCATGGTTGCTTCAAAACCTGGGGAAGTCATTGACCAGAAACAGATTTGCAGAAGCTGGTCTGCAAATTCATGGTGGGTTGTTGAAATTTGGGTTTTTTGTGAGTTTTGATTGTTTGGGACAAGATGAAAATTGAGGTTGAAGATGAGGTTAAGGTTGTTGTTAGAAGAAATGTGGTTGTCGGGATTCGAATCGACAGTGAAGGGAAAGAGATACTAAATTATGCCCTAGCAAAGGTTGCTGGTCCGGGAGATCATCTTGTCGTTGTTCATGTTTGCCGGCGTAATGGTAATGTACATTTGTTTTTTATTTAATGTTTGTGTTGTTGCTGTTGTTTGAATTTGGATACTGATATGGTTTGGTTTGATTTGATCATACAGATGAGATAAAGAAAGACAAACCCTTGTTGGATAGTTGCTTAGAGGACTTCAAAAACCTGTGTGATTCGAGAAAGGTTAGTGCTTTGGGAGTTTATGTCCGGGATTGGTTCGGTATGTAGAAGATTAGTACTAATAGTTGTGGTATTTCAGGTGGCTGTCACTGGGGAGGTTTTGGCAGGAAGTTCAGTGAGGAGGGTTTTGGTTAAAGAGGCCAAGAAATGTGCAGCTGTTGCTGTGGTTGTCGGGATCAACCACCGGACTGGTCTCAGGTACAAATAGCTTGAAAGTAGAAACCCAAGCTTTGTATTGACTTTGAACTTGAAATCCATATTGAAACAGCTTTCGTTTTTCAGGTTTTGGACTTCCATAGCTCGATATTGCGCGAGCCAACTGCCTTCAGCCACTGATGTTCTGGCCATCCACCATGGGAAATTAGTCTTCAGAAGGTGTCTGGATAATCAACCACCAGGTTTGGTTTGAGTTTGTTCGGATAAAAAATAGTAATAACAATTCAGTAAGTACATTCTTCTGAACATGCCTGATTCGTGCTCGTGTGGTGTCAGGTGTAAAGGGAGCGAAAGGGCAGTCTGAGTTTGGTGACTCTGAGGCTGAAACCGAGACTGAGAGATCGAGCTCTGAGGCGATATCTTGCTCTGAGTGTGGATCAGGAGATAGTGTAGGAGACTTGGATGCGAAGCTGGCACTAAACCCGCGCTGCAAGAAAGGTCCTTCTCGGTCCATTTCGTTCATTAATATGGTTGATCTATCCGAGGAACAGCCTGGCTGGCCACTGCTTCAGAGTGCAGCTTCTTTAACCCCTCAGTCCGGAGAATCAAGAAACATGTCTGTAGTGCAGTGGGTCATGAGCTTGCCAAACCGTTTCCCGAATCAGAATTCAGATAATGCGCTGGAAAGAGCAACGAGTAATGTTCTTCCTGGTTTGATGGAACCAAACTCATCAGGCTGGAAATGGTTTGGTATCGAGGTCCTGAGGGCTGCGACTTCTCAATTCTCTGAAGGTTTTGACATTACCGCCTTTTAGTTTTGCAGCTGAGTTTTTCAATTTTTGTTCACCATGTTTATATTTTTTTTTGCTGTTGCAACAGAGAATCTGATTGGCAGAGGAGGGTGCAACCGCGTGTACAAAGGAATTCTCCCGGATGGCAAGCCGGTGGCAGTGAAAGTTCTGAAGACATCCACGGAAGCACAGAACACTTTCACTCTGGAAATCGACATCATTTCCTCTCTGAAGCACGACCACATTAGTCATTTACTTGGAATCTGCATCAACAACAATGAATTGATCTCTGTGTATCATTTCTACTCGAAAGGGAGTTTAGATGAGAACCTTCATGGTAAAAGTCTGTTCAAGTCCATGTTTTTCTTCACTAATGTTGGATACTATCTGAAACTTTAATGATATGAACTTGGTTTGTTATGCAGGACAAAACAAACTCAAATCTGCACTCCCATGGGAGGCCAGATTCAAGGTTGCTGTTGAAATCGCCGAAGCCTTAAACTACCTGCACAACGAAGCTTCCCGACCAGTCATTCACAGAGACGTCAAGTCTTCCAACATTCTTCTCTCGAATGGATTCGAATCACAGGTGCCTTGCAGACTAGTGCAAGTAGTTGTTAGGATGAAGTAATTGTTTGAATAACGAAACTTATTGCTTTCCTTGCTCTTGTTTCTTTCTCACAGTTATCTGATTTCGGGCTCGCAATCTGGGGACCGACAGATTCATCTTCTGTAACAGAGGAGGATATAGTAGGAACATTCGGGTATCTTGCTCCCGAATATTTCATGTATGGGAAAGTAAGTGACAAGATCGACGTTTATGCTTTTGGTGTAGTATTGTTAGAGTTGTTGTCAGGAAGAGAACCCATCAGCTCTGAGAACCCGAAGGGCCAAGAGAGTTTGGTCATGTGGGTAAGGATCTTTTTCCATGAAATGAATCTTTCGCTTTACGCAAGATTGTGCAGACATGTATGTAATGAGTATTTGGAATCACAGGCAAAGCCACTAATGGAGAGTGGAGATGTAAATGGCATGGTGGATCCACATCTGGATGGAAAATTTGATGAGAAGCAAGTGAAGAGAATGGTTCTTGCAGCAACTCTATGTATCACTCAGGCAGCTAGGCTTCGTCCGAAGATGAATCAGGTAATAGCATCGGTTTTGGCGATGTTATGTAGTTTGATATATGTTCGCGATGAAAACCTAATCGTTCTCTCTTTTCTCCTAACAATATTATGTATTAAGATGTTCAGGAAACAGTCTTTTTATAAAAGCATTACATACATAAATCTTGTACATTCATGTTTCCCTAATCTTTCTCTTTCTCGTCCAGATATTGAAGCTCCTACGAGGGGATATAGATGTGGAACAATGGGTGAATTCTGAAAGACCTGAGCTAGAGGATTCAGAAAAGCAAGAAGAAGACAACAACAACGACGATGAAGTTTATCCAACTTCAAGTGCCGAATCTCATCTGAGTCTTGCATTGCTGGATGTTGATGATCCTTCAACATCCTTTGGTAGTATGGATCAGAACAACAATCTATCCAATTTTTCTTTGGAGGATTACTTCAAAGACAGAGTATGGAGTCGATCATCCAGTTTCGATTAGATACTCTTTACATGCTTTTTGGTTTGTTTCGTGACAGTTTCTGCAAATTTGTAGGGAGGGTTCGAATAAAAATAAGCAATATGCACCCGAGAGTGAGGTGGATTCTAGTTTTAGACATGTACAAATACTATTGTAAGTGATATTGTGAAGTAAAAAAAAGAATACTATAAGCTTATAAAAGCTTGTTTTTCAAACATGAGAACATATCATAGTGCAATAAGCATATATATCTTCATACAGAAAGGAAACTAAACAAGTTGTCGACACAATAGATGTTGTAAAGAATTCGATGAATGAACTCAAGCTGATATAAATGAATCCGTAAATAGCTGATCCTTCTATACATACGACGGGAAAATTTTCTCACATTCACATGTGGAGCTTCCGGGACAATTTCAGAATAATAATGTATATGGCAAAACATAAACATCAACCTGGGACAAATAAGGAGCACATGTGTATGACGTCGAGCTTCTTCCACGCATATCATCATTGCTAGCTTTGGATTTTTCACTCACATCGTGCCTGGAAAGGTTCTTCTCGTAGAGCCACTCTTGATCATCAAACTCTGTGTGATCACTCTTCGTTCGAGGAGGAGCCCAATTCACGATTAACTCTCTGAATTGTGAGTCACTGTCAGAGAAGCCATATGACAGAACCCTTTCAGCCTTCCCCTCAGCAAGAAGCTCAGTGTTTTGATAACAGGAAGGGCCTAGCTTTCTCTGAGGTCCAGGAGTAATTTCGGTTGAGTTGGGTCTAGATGCCAATTCATACTCCTCTCGGGTAACATTGGAATTTGTAGGAGTATGGAGGAACGGTTCACTATAAGTAACTTCTTGCTCCTTATGTTTATTCAGTTGGAAGTCTGATTGAATAATGCTCCCTTTAGCACACTTATGATGATGACCATGAGACCAGCTAGGCTTTATCTTCTTAACATTGTAGCTATTGTCAGAAGAATCGTATTGGCTGTTGGGAGATACAGACAGCCCAGGCTCTTCGGTAAGACTGCTGTTGTCCAATCCTTGGGTTTCACGTACCTTCCTCTTTTGCCCTTCCCTTCCTTCCCACCCTTTCTTGCTACTACCATTGTTATGCCTCTGCAGACTCTCACCAACTTCGCTTTCTTTTTTCTTCTCTCTATTTCTCTTTCTCTTCTCTTTCTTCCTTTCCTTCTCGGCCATCACCCTTTCTCTCCTGACCTGACAAGTACAAGATACTTCAACCAATGAAACATCAATTTGAACTTCCAACCCAAAATTATAATGTAGCATCCTCGAGTTCTCTATGTACACATAAATTTGTATTTCAAAAGCTATTTAAAAAAAAAAAAATCTCAATTATGTCCAACTGTTTAATCAAGTATATGGAGCCCAAATATTTTCCGCAATTACTAAATAACTCCCATCATAATCGGTTACTAATGAAGAATGAACAGTGGAAGTGGAAGGCAGGTCTAGGTAGTTACCTACTGAGACCAATAAATCTAAGTGATACTTTCATAATGTACACTACCATGCAAGTTCAAAACATCAAAGTAAGAGACAAGACATCTTTGAGTGAAATCTTATAGGATTTGAAAAAAAATGCTTTCTGCATGGTCTTTAAAAAAACAAAACAAAACAAACAAAAAATATTTTATTTTCGGCTAAGAAGACGGAATAGAATATACATATTTCTTTTCTATAGTGGAAACTCCAACACTATATAGTATTTTAGTTTATATCTTCGGTTTTGTACACTTCCACAATCATGTCCACTATCCTAGATAGCTAGAAAGCGTAAATTCCCTAATCTATCTTTAGGAAAAATTTATCCTTTAAATGGTTCCCTCTAATTCTCAAGGATATTTTCAGGATACAGATAGGACTAGGAGTATCTCTAGATCAAAATGATGACCTACAACTCATGGCAAAACAAATTGCTAGAACTTGAAAGTGTTCGACCTCTCAATAACTAAGATTTAGCTGCACTCTCTTAATCAAATCTAAACAATTTGATTCAGCTTGACCAATTATAACCTACTGAAGTTGAACCATCATCAAAGACATATTAGCAGATTCCAAATTATGGATATGTGGGGTTCTTCTGTAGAGTATACATGTCTGACAATCTCGGCAAAAACAAACAAAAGTTCCTCATCCTTAATTTATTGCATCAAGATAATCACGGGTAATAAATCGATCCCCCCTCGCAGAAAATGGAGAACAATCATCAACATTACATCTAATGATCCCATAAAAACTTGAACAGAAATTCATTAACAATAAAACCCACATTCCCAATTCAAACCAGAAATCATATTCAGCACAATTCATCAGCATTAAAAACACACAATCAGACACTTACCCATTAAGCTTCAGATAATCATGAAGCAAGCAAAACTAAAATCAACAACAACAACAAAACCATACTTCCAATTCAAACAAGAAAATCAAGTTCAGTACAATTCCTCAGCAAAACCCTCAATGAACCAAATACCCATTAAGCCCCCCGATAATCATCAACAACAACAATTAAACACACAATCAGACACATACCCATAAAGCCCAAGATGATCAATTTCAATAAAATAACATCAAACCTTGAGCAATTCTTCAAGATCACGCCCACTCACACCATTCCACACATACCCAGGTGGAGGGAACGGTAAGCACCGAGACATTCTTGAAATCAGCTCTCTCTCTCTCTCTCTCTCTTCAAATTAAACAGAAACTTGGGCAAAAAGAAAAAGGAAATCTTTTTTCGCAAAGAATCGAATCAAGAGCAAACAAGAAAACGGAGTGATCAGTTATGGACTTGTGGATATATTTATTTGGGCACAAATTGGCGATGAGGTGTCATGAATATATTGTGTGTAGTGCACATATACTGCAAGTTTATGGAGCTTCCCGCGTTCTGTGTTGGGTTCATGCCTAATATGGCTTTTCCTTAACCGTTGATTGAGGTTTGTGATCTTCCATCAACGGTGGAGATTGAGTCACATTTTTTTCCCTTTTTATTTGACTGCGTAAATGAATTTTCTTTTAGTTAGGTTTAATTTCACTTCATTTTTATATTTGAAATGAGAAATTAGGGTTGACTAGGAAAACTTCTCGCTTAATTCTATGACGGGTATAAGGTGGTATTCTATCGAGGGTTGGGTGTTCTTAAATATATGCTCCTCACATAGTCACTCTAGCTAGGTGGTGCGTAATTTCAATTAGTGTAACATCAGCATTTTGTTTGAAGAGAGACGCTCATTGAGTGTAGCGCTATGAGCGAAGCTTCAGGAATAGCACTGGTGCTTCCGCGTGGATCTATCAACAAGTGGTACGATTCTTAATAGTACATATCAAATCGTTTTTCACATAAAACACCTAATTTTTCTGTACAATAACTAACTGATAATCTTTACTTCATACCAAATGACCATTGTGATAATTCATGCACAAATTAATTATCTCAATGAGGATGTTTCCCTCTAGACCACCTCCAACAATTAAGCCAAAAGATTGAGGAGAAAATTATAAAAATAAATCTTAAATTGAAAATTAAATTAAAATTGCGTACTTTGTCTAGTAATAACGTGAAGTATTTTTAAAGGAATATAGAGAGGCAAAATTCTCACGGATTACGATCACTATTCCACTTTCAATTAGATGTTTTGATAGGGTAGTATGGGCCTCTGATATGAGATTTGTTGTCTCAACTTGTTTGGTGATCGTTCTTTATAACTTAAACTAAATCATTATCGACGACTACTCTCTCACTTTCAACTTATTACATACCAACCCATGATTATTAAATGTTCGATATCCATCAGTTAACAATCATAGCCATCATTTATGTGACCAAAGGTAAACATAAACAGTCACCCTTGAGCGTTGTCTTCACCACTTTGAGATGATTACTCTTTTCACCAATTAACTTCTATACTAATGCTGAAACTTGACATATGTATTGAAAGATAACGAGAGATTCAATCAAAATACGTCCAATAACCCTCCATTAAAATCCAAATAATTCAAATGACTCACTTTAGACCGTCAGTAAAGAGACTTAAAATACGAAACATTTAAACCGTTTATACCAACTTATTTATGGCCTGACCATAAAATCTACAATATTATATGGTGGGCCCATTATGCATCTACACGGGTGCTTCGAGTACAATATAGTTTCTCTAACCATTTTATTTTTAAAATTTACTGAGAAGCCCACAAGTACATATAAATTTTGCAGAACCGTGGCGCTCCGCATTCTCTGACTTTGGAGAAGAAAAGTACTAGTCTTTGTGGAATCTCTGCACTCTCCACCGATCGTTTCTGGTACGTCCAATTTTGCTTTCTAGGGTTTCTTGCTTTTTTCGCTTCTGGGTCCATCACCACCTCTCACTTCATCGCTTGAACATCACTCTTGACTCTGTTTAGGGTTTTCAATTTCAAATCAGTGTAATTGCCTTTGCTTTAATCGCATCGAATTATTCTCCTAATCGATTGATTTGATGTTATTGACACATTGCGTTCTCCATTGCATCTGCCCATTTTCTTTGTTGGCTCAAATTGAAGTGAAAAGCCGTTTCTTTGTGTTTGTTGCTCTTGTTTCACAATATGAGTCTGTACTGAAAGCTCAATTTTGATACAATTGTTGTGTTGGTTTCTAGATTTAGAGCTTTATTTTATTGAGAAGTTCAATTTTCTCCTCCGTGTGTTTCTAGGTTGATGGAAAATAGGGATAAGAAGAACAATTTGTCATCTGGGTCATTGTCAAGAACCTAAATTTATCACTTCTTAGCCAGAGTCTGCTTTTCACTGGTAATTTTGTTTAGCGATGGACGACGGGGAGTTGGATTTTTCGAACCATGAAGTGTTATCTGGTTCGAACGTGGGCGAGTTGCCGAGTTGCTCGATGGACAGTTTCTTTGATGAACTGCTCAATGATAATCATGCCTGCATGCACACCCACACTTGCAACCCTCCTGGCCCTGATTTATCGCACACGCACACTTGTTTCCATGTGCACACTAAAGTCTTGTCTGGTCCATCTGATGATAAGGTTGGAAGTGATGACACTGCAGAGTCTGCAGAGAAAAAATCAAAGAAGCGTCCACTAGGTAATCGGGAAGCTGTGCGCAAGTATCGTGAGAAGAAGAAGGCTCGGGCTGCTTCTTTGGAGGATGAGGTTGTGAGATTGAGGGCTGTCAATCAGCAGTTGTTGAAGAGGTTGCAGGGGCAGGCTGCATTGGAGTCTGAGATTGCAAGGCTTAAGTGCTTGCTTGTGGACATAAGGGGGAGAATTGAGGGCGAGATTGGATCTTTTCCGTATCAGAAACCAGTTAACTCGAACCTTGGCAACACAAATCTGCCAGCTGCTTATGTCATGAATCCATGTAACGTGCAGTGTAATGATCAGGTTTATTGTCTTCACCCAGGAGGGGAAGGCAAAACTGGAGGAGATACTGCCTTAAACGGGCAAACCCTTGGTGGTTGTGAGTTTGAGGATCTGCAGTGTTTGGCTAGTCAAAACTCTGGGTTCAAGGATCTTCCTGGTTGTACAATCGGAAATGGTGATGCTGGCATCAATCCATCAGTCCCAATTAAGAGGAAAGGTGAAACCCTTTGTTCTTTTTTTTATAACAAGACTTCTTTTCCTCCTTTGTTTTTATGATAGATATATTATAATTAATTTGAGGAAGTTAGCAATTCATCTAAAGGAAAAAAAATGTTTCATGGCTATTATTTAGTTAAAGATTGAGAGATGGTGCTTACTGCTGCTGGTCTTCTTGTTTTATAGTTGATGGTTCTTCCTTCTGCAAGTAGTTACTTTGATAACCATAAAAGCACTTGTTTCTTACCCGCGACATATAATTAAACAGTCAAACCTAATTAGTATTGTGCCCCCTTTGTGGTAATAAGGGTATAGCTGGTAGATTGTTTGGCTGACGTGTTTGATATATTTTTTATTTAACATTATATATGCAAAAATGAAGGGTCACACTCCTGATCATCCCTAACATGTTTTTAGTGAGAGACTTGCATTTCTGGATAGATGGAAGCCATATATTCCTTGTTTGTCATCATCCTCCTCACCGCAGACTAACCATCAAAGTTATTAAGAAAGTGTATTCGTCTATATAGGATCAACCCATGCATATGTCAAGTTCTTTCTTCCCTGTGGAGCATTTGAACTTGAATTATATTGACTACTTTTTTTTCTTTTCTTTTTTTAAAAGTAAACTATAGTAAAACAACTTTCATTAGTTTGACCTCTTATTTTTTATGGCTGTCATAAACTAATCAAAATCTCCATTGAATTGATGCTATAGGAGGAGCTCGTGCAGCAATGGCAGGTTGAGGAGCTGTTCCTGTATATAATCTCAAGCAATAAGTAGTAGTTTTGAACTGCAACATCAGATATCAGGTTGTTTTGTGCTATTAATTTGTTTATTTTATTTTTTCTTTTCAACCCCTCTACTTGGGTTCCTAGGTCCCAGTGCTGGCTATGAAGTAAAACTTCTGGTGGTTAATTTTCTATTTTAGTTGGTGCTCTGGTTCATTGATGTCTACATAAATGTTTTTGTTATGCGGAAAAACAGTCTTTTTGCTAGTGGAAACCAGCATTTTGGTTTCCATGGACTGTGTACTACTTTTTTGCTTGACCTCTTTTTTACAATATCTAAACATATATTTAGCCCCTTCAATTGCTCAACTGATTTTCTTTCAGATATGACAAGTTCTTGGCAAAACATATGTTTTCTGTTTACCTTTCTTTATTGACGGTTCTTCCTCTCTTTCTAAGTTGTATGAATTCTTGATTGCTGAATTGCAAATTTAGAAAAGATAGGATGTCTTTCATGTTTCAATAACATGAGCCTTAGCTATGTGAGTAATAAATCTCACTTTCTGAGAACCAAACTTGTGATATTTGTGTATGGCTATAAGGGGCTTGCAAAGAAACCACCATTTGTGATTTTAGTTCTGCTTAGGAATGTGTATGAGTATAAAAGGCTAGGAGTTTTCATGGGTTGAAGCTTTACCATATTAGTTTTGGTTTTGTTTTGCTTTGAGAATCCGATCACTAGTAATATTTGCCTATCAGTGTGATGCCCTGTCTCCATGTGGCGAAGCGTTGTTTTGTAACCGAAGTGCGAAGTGCTATCATGCCATCCACAAGTCATGGAAACACGAGTGTGCAGCGTTGCTTTGCAATTTGCAAATAAGGTAATAACCCGTCTAGTCCTCTCTCACCTGTTGTATAAGCAAAATTGAAAGTGGGAAGTAAGGTATTGTGATTGGCTCTTTTCATTCCTATTCTTGGTCAGTTATGTCAGGAAATCTATTTTACAGAGAAATGGTTATTGGAATTTCGGGCAAGGTTATTTCGTTTTCCGACTTGGAAAAGCCTAATTGATGTGGGTTGGATGGCGGGTTTTAGATGGAAAATGTGATGGTTGCCCAACCTCTTTTGGTCATCTTAGGACTATTTTCTGTACTTGAAGTTGCAATTGTGTTATATTGTGGTTTCCTGGAGGTTTGGGATCAAAATGTCTTCTCTAATTTTAGAGAAGAGCACATATAAAATTTACTAGGGAATGGAGGAAATTTTCATCATTTGGAACTCATTCCACCTAGGTTAACTCTTTCTGAGTTTTTTTTTTTTTTTTTTTTTTTTTTTTTTTTTTTTTTTTTTTTTTTAGAAGCAAAGCAAAATGTTCACACCAATGTGCTCAAAAGAGCTATGGACCACTTGAGGAATAAGTATTGTCATCATTTTCTAAACCCAACAAAGCTAATTTGGAAAGAAGAGTATATGCATGCATCTTTTGCCTCCATCTCTACCCAAAAAAATAAAAAAAATAAAAAAAAGGTTTTGTTTTCTCTTTTAATTTTAAAGTAAGAATATTATATTCTCTCCACAAAACCTAATTTATTGCATTTTCAACCTATATACACAATGACAATCAACAACATTGGTACTTAACTCTCATTTTATTTACTAAATAACTCTAAGTTAATTCCACACAAATTTTGCAAGAGTTGATCTCATTATTTAAATCAACATCGGTCTTGAATCTTGACCTAGGATACGTCTTTCGTTATTACATGGTGAATTATACAAATTTTATGTCGTACTTGATTTTAGATATATGTCTGACGTGCAAATTTAGTACTATAGTTTAAAACATTGAACACAACAATCCTCATTGTCAATCCTTTTAAGGTGCAAATACAAGAAACACACTATTAATTTGATTTACAATAAAGACATTCAAATTACACACAAAAATATACTACTGGCAGTGGCAGCTAGCCACCACTTCTGCAAACCAAAACTACAACAATACACAAAACCAACATCCTATGACACATACATTGCCCAACACAGTGTCTATTTCAACACAATTCTGCATCCATCATTCATTCACATTACCACACAGGCAGCTGGGTTCTCGTCGCTAAACGCTGTCGTGTACCTTACTTCAGTCGAGCTAGCGCGAGCAAGTTGAGCAAGCTGTGGATCCTGCACATTGCGCACATACCCAGCCGGCGCCTTCTTGTCATACACCCCAGCGGCGTAAGGGTGAGCCACCACATCATATGGCACGTAAGGCCAGATCTCGGCCTTCTTCCCTGTCCGATGGCTGATCCTTGACACAACCTTAGAGGGGTCTACGTATCCAACAACTGTAACCTTGTTTGCTTTGCGCTCCACGTCTACTTGCTTCACACCCTTCATTCCCTCCACGGCCCTCTTCACTTTGCGCTCGCAACCCTCGCAATCTATTCTCACCTTCACCTCTACCGTCTAATCAAAGGAACAAAACAATTTCCACATGATCACAAGAAAGTTGACATAAAAAGAAAATTAGAAGGTGCATTATGTCATATTTGATTCCAAACTATACTAGAATTGAACCACTAGCAGCTAGAGTTGGGACTAAGTCTAGAATCAGTTGTCTTCAATTCAAGTTGAGGTCTACTAATGTACATTAGAGTACAAGTTTTTCATGGAATGGTACGAAATGGAGACCCAATGGTCAATTGAGGCACACAATATAGGAATTTTAGGGATAGTTCTCCTATCTTGTGTTAACCCCTCTCAAGTCCATCCAAACACTTTTAAATCCACAAATATAACCGTAACTAGAGAAACGTGTTTCTCGAACTGTTCGAGTATAAGCCAAGACTATTAACAAACCCTTGAGTTCTTACATGCTTTTTTCCCAATGAAATAATATGCCTATAGTTTTGAGCTAAAAGTTATAATGTTCAAGCGAAATGAATATCATTCAAAGACTGAACTAAGTCGATGAAAATGTAACATCTCATTAACTATCTCTCGTCCCGTCTCAATGAATTTGTAAGCATAAAACATCACTGGATCTAATAGAGTTTAGTGCAAAATGTACATTTATTGTTCATCTAACAAGTACAAACAGTTTGTTGTAGCAAAAAAAAATGAAAAGTATAAGAGCTATCTGTAAATAGAGTTAAAATATAAGGTATTTATTTGCAATTTGGAAAGCAAAAGTGAGTAAAAGTATAGGCCATTATTGTTGGTTAGTGGGAGGAATCAGATAGCTATTTCTGTTTCTGTTCCTGTTTTTGTTTGGGGTACAAAGTGAAATAAATGCTTTTAAGAAAAACCAAGAGAA
>JAYMTE010000732.1:0-16082 GCA_036897545.1 Pelargonium fulgidum
GTTTCCAGCAGCTGTTCCCATCTCTTCAAAGAGATAAAATGGTGAAAATACCATTTTGCCCTTCATTGCAAAGTTACCCAATTGCCCCAATAAATAGGAACAATTCCAACACGGAACACACTGACAGCTCTTATGCCAAATCCAAACGAACACCACACTAACCCAAACGACCCTGCATCCTCGAAACGACAACATCCCACTAACACAGACACAACATATGAAATGCATCATTTCATTTATTTTCTGCACAATTTAACCAAACAACATGGTAGGCTCTTCCATCTTCAAGTTCCCAAATATGACAGTCAGAACCTTAGCCCAGAAGCATAGCACTACTATTCCAAAGTTATGAAATAAACACAAAGGCATTCATGTGTTCTAAGTGTACAGTACATAATATTCAAGGAGATGACAAAATCTATTCTTAAGGGGAAAGCAACACAAATAAGTATTATTCATTACTGTATAAATTTGACAACCATAACTTGCCTGTTTCTAGATAGGGGATTTGTTGTGGCAACAAACCTGAACAAAGGACTGGACAGACAAACATAAATGTTCAAACCTTTTTGAAACAAAACTCATTCCATGAGCAATGAGTTCCAGGTGATCACCACCACAAAGGTAATCAAGGTATTGTACAATGGTTCATAAAATGGTATTCATCATTAGAGTACAACTTACTAGTAAGCCTCTTTTTTTTTTTTTTTTTTCTTTACTTTTTTTAGGGTCTTGGAAAAGATTATACAAAAAAATAAGTATTACAAAATTACAGTACAGGGCCCCAATAACGAATGTAGGAAGAATCTCAGCTAATACAGACATCCCTATGCATTTGGCAAGAGGATAACATACCTAGCAATGGCTAGGCTCTTCGACCTGTTATCATCTGTTCTTTAGCTCTTAATTGTAGGATCTGTGCTCTGGTTTTGGCTCTGTTGTTGGCATTGTTCCAGATAAATGTTGCAATTATTCATGGTCCGTGCATCAAGAAGACCGTGATTCCATAGCTTGATCATAAAAAGCCGCCAACACCTGCCAAGTCAAGAACAAAAATTGGATTGGAACTCCGAGAAATTTACCCACCACTAATTTTAAAAATGAGTCCTAATGAGATTCAATTCAATACTCAATCAAACAAAAAATGGAGACAGATTCATTGTCAACTGTAACATATGAATAATTTCATGTGTCAATTATGAACATGGATGTGGGATGTTATACTAAGGGAGTGCAACATTATTGTACTGCCTCGTATAAATTAACCGGCCTTCAAAAGATAAGCAGAACATGCACGGCCAATCACTGTCCTTGTTAGTACAGCAATCAAAATTTACTAAATTTATCAGTTTAATGCTTCTCTACATTATCCATGCTAGTAAATTACATTTGGAGCAGGCATTTTTTACTTGCCTTGACATAAAGACACAGTTATGAAGCCTAACCACAACTCAACTTGTATGAAGAGATGCATAAGAGATCACATGATTAAATGTAACAGGTTATAATCAGCATTTGCATGTGAACAAAGTCAAGAGCTTTGCAGAGGTTGAACAGTAATATGCATATATCTTTTCAAAGAGTGAAGTATTTAGTCAAAATAATGAAGCAACAATGATTCACATTCAAATGCAAACTACCAGCGTAGGGCTGGGGATTGGATAAGGTCATGTCCATGCAATCTTGAAAATGCCTCGCATGCCCAAGGGATATGACTGTCAGCCAGTACCCTGTGAACAAGGCAAACAATAATTTCAACAATATATTAACCTCCTAATAATCAACCTACAACATATTTTCAACAGAAGCAATAATATATTAAGTGCACAATTCAAAAACATCCAGAGAAGATTACCGTTGCTTCCTCACAAATGAGTTCCACATGTGCATCATTTGCTTCTCATCTTTGGTCACATCCACAAAATCATCAAGCATCTACAACATAGTACAGTGAGTTATGCTCTACATATATCCCACCTATATTCACACACTAAATGCTAATAAGTAGCTCAAATATAAGGCTGTTAGGGTGCATTTTTTCTGGAGACAAATAGAAGTATTTAACTGCTGCTCCAATATTTTAAAGGAATGCATAAACCATGACACGATCTGTAACATAAGACTACTATGACTATACCAACCTCACATATGCTGACACTAATATATGATAACTATTTATTACTTTTATACATTATATATTGTTAAATTGATTATCACAATCAATTGCCTCTAATTGAGACATCCTAGATTCCAGTTTGGATCAATAAACAAACAACCAGGTTTCAGCTTCTAATTGCAATATACCAGAAATATAAACCAAACATCATCCTCCATGATACTACATGAACAATCCATGAAAAGAACGATAGTTCGTAAATCATAATCACAATTTTTTTAAAATAATATCTTATTACATGTAAAAACAGACTTTTATCTCTCCCTTACAGCAAATGATTGCTTAAAAAGATGAATTTTCTGAATGACTAAATATGTATCTTTATTTTGGCACTGGCAGTGATTAACTACTTCATAGTTAAAACTTAAAACAGAGTTACAGATGACAACACAAATATGTGCAAAACTATGAGTCGTGATAATCAAACATACCCTTCGATCTTCAAAATCTGCAACATCATCATCAACTTCATCCTCACTATCCCGATCTGACATTACTTGCTCTACTGCCATGGGCTTCAAACACAAGAAAATATGCACTCATTTCAAGAAAAAACACACACACACACACACACACACAAATTGTAGAAAAAAGTATACATTATTGGACCAAGGAGAAAATAAGCATATTCCAAAATAAAAGAGAATAGAAGAATCAAAATGTTCTTTTTGGATACGTGCCCAATATACTAAGAGATACAATTAGAATTTGGATTAGAAATTTGATGGGAATGAGAATGAAAGAGTCACCAAGGTAGCATTTGGATTAGAAATTTGATGAGAATGTCATTCCTCCTTTCCCAATGTTACACATTACTTTCTAATATTATTTGGTTTAATTGAAGTCGTTAAATTTCAATAATGGGATACATATAATGGTTTGGGCTTCCACTAATAAAATGTGGATAAAAGTGTGACAGTGGGAATAATTCTCGTTCCTATTGTTTGTAAAACGAATGAATTTGTTAGATAATGAATATAAAAATCATAAAAACTTTCAGAAATATTTAAAGAATAATACAAAAAATATATTGTCATCTGTCTTTTGATATTAAAGAAAGTTGCTGAAAGTATAGATTCATTCATAAATGTGCACTTTTATATCTTAAATCCATAATCGTGTTCCTCTCAAAAAAAGAACACTAGGTTATGAATTTTGCCTCTATTTTTTCTATCTTCCAGAATTTTGCATATAAATATGCATTGTTACGAAAAATTGAACTCGTAGTTGTGTTCTTCTCATCAAGTTACATTATACTGAGTAAAAAGCGCTCCAATCACTACCTGATTGTTTTAAAATATTATTTTCTGCAGGAAGTTCTCAAAACCATAAGACTGAATTTCATTATAGTTCATTATAAACACTGTTAAGATCCCAAGGCTATTCTCAATACCCCTCCCATTTGACCTCTAAGGAGGTATATCAACTTGTCCACCGAATCAAAGGCTACCACAAAGTAGCATAACTTGCAACGCTTTGGGCGCACCAGGAAAAAATGAAGCAAACAAAATGGCTATGCATCAATTTACAAATAAAGCTAGTGCATTTAATTAGATATGGGTCGGCAAGCCCTAACACATAGATAAGCTTGTTGCCTTCTGACCCCTTCAGGTCACTTGTTCAAGTTAGGGAAACACTCTACCAAACAAGGGGAAGGTTGCATATATAAGGAACCCTCACCAGACCTACAATTTTGGAAGCCTCGTGATCTCAACCAATCTTCTTTTTACATATTTTGGCAACACAGGCCTCTAAATGTCTATCAAGTAATCTGTTTAATTTGTCTTACAAACTCAATAATTCATAATTAAAATACAAGAGAGTAAGAAACAACAACCAATATAAAGACTGTCACCTGCGCTCTATGAGAGTGAAAGAACTGTCTCTTCTGCAGGAGGGCACGACTGAAAAGGGAAAGACAATGATTGGATTTAAGAAGTCACAATAGCTTTAAAATACAATATATAAGAGTGTAATCAAAATCAGAAATACAAAAATAAACAATCAAATCGGGTACATGGACAAACAAAATCAAGCATAACATCGCACTGACAAAATGTCTAATGTAAATGGCATCAATTAACCAAGGCCAGACCCTATGCATATATGTCCATGATTCTGTGTGAGGAAATGATGTCGACAAATAACTGTGCCAACATAAATGCCTGTAAATATGGTGATAGTGATAATAGATGATGCTTACTAGCAAGAGCAATGACAATGGTGGTTGCTCTGACAAGATGGTCAGTGATACTGGAGAATTTGGAGATACTTACAACCATAAGCACAGATGAAGATAAAAACAAAGGTATATCAATGTAAAGGGCATGGAATGATGCTGGTACATGGATGAAGATAACATTAGCAATTGATGAGCAGCACATTTTTTTTTTCCGAAATACTAAGCAGCACAATATTGAATCAATGCAGGAATTTTAATACATATATGGATATCAATTCACACCAAGAAGAATGGATACAGTACATAGGAAAAACTAAAGAAATCAAATGATTTTTTATTCTTTAATATGAATGTTAATTTGATATGCCAATTACATATATATACACAATGTGACCGTATGATTTCAATTTGCGACAACTACCCCATGTTTCAATGTGTAATTTGAAAAATATGAGCAAATTAAAATTATAAAAAAAAAAAAAGTGAAGGGTAAAATAGTAAAATCATGTCATTTAATTAATTTTGGACCAATATTTAAGTGACACGCCACTTTTAATTTAAAATTAATTATTACATGTTGAAATATGTCACTTCAGCGCCACGTGGGTAAATAAAAATTAAATTAGTTAATTTTGAATGCCACTTAGGTTCCACATCAGTCAAACCAACAGTGCCGTTAAATCAAACTGATGGCAAGACTTTTCTGACCCAAAAATATGAGGTTCAAGGACCTCTCTGGCTCATTATTTGTTCATGGACCTGCTGGTAACTTCCTCTAACTTTGAGAACCCAGGGTACGTAAACATTAACTAAATGACATTTTCATGATTTTATGTTAGTTCTAAACAGTATGAAAAAAATATAATGGGTAGAGATGCTACACAACACATTGTCTAAACACAATGAATATTTTTAAGAATAGTTCAAGGGTACATAATTTAGTAGTAAAAACAAATACATCAAAAGAAAAAAAAAACATACAGAACAAAAATTAGAATGGGTTTAGGTTTAACTGAAAACAGAGGGAGGGAAAAAAACTAAATAACACAACAAAAATAAGAATGGGTAAAAACTAAAGAGATGTCAACATCAACGACAAATTCTATACACTTTGAATCTTCTAAATAAAAACTAGGATGTTAAAAACATAAGCATAAGCCTCTTTCTCTATTTTACCTCACTTCTCAGTTGTGAGTCAATTCAAGTATGTTGAGCTCAAGTCAAGTATCAACTTTGAATACCTGACTTGCCTGATTGCAGCTTTGGTGGTAATGACAAATTCTTTAACCCCTCAAAGTTTTGGTTATATGCATTGACAAAGCGTATTTTTAAATATGCAAAAAAAGAAGAAAGACACATAGACATACTTTCGTGGGTCTGAACGTTCAATAGATAACTTTCTAGTCTTTGCAAATTGTAGCATGGTAGGGTGTGCAAGACTACTTTCAGGTACTGATTGAGCATACTCAGGATCAACAGTTGCTTGCAGTAAACTGCTAGAAACCCCTACAATATCAGAAGTGGATCAGACATGTTCAACACACTATAGCACAAGTGTAAAGTAATCATTCCCACCTGCATTATGAGACTTTTCAACTTTACTCGAATGAGCATCTGAAATAAGAAGCTAGGTGTTAAATTATGAACTCCAGATAAGGAACATGTCAGAAAAGATGAGAACAACAGTTGTACATGAAATAATCAATACAATCCAAGATACTTTTCAGTGTTAGGTAAATCTCAAAGCATAGCAATAGGCTGGATAATCTGTTAGATAGATCTGCTGCAAGTATCTAAATAAAATGTGACAAGAGTATCTAATTAATTTAAAGTTCAAAGAAAATCCTTATTGAAAAATCCCCAACTCTAGTCCTATAAGTTGGTTTTTTGTTATTACACAAGTGTTCGCAATTCTTGGTAGTAGGTGAAAGTAAAACTATTGAGGCCAAACTACAGGAGTATAGTCAACTAAGGGGGACAAACAATATCTCTCAAATTTCCAATAAGAAGATATTTAACTATTAATCTATGTCCTCTGTCCTCTGTCTAAAAATGTGTGTCCACCATCTCTAAATTTGTACCCAAATGAATGTCTACTTTCATTTTTAGTAACCTAGCTATGCATGAATTACCAATAATATCCCTAAAATGAGTTAAATGATAATCATTTGAGTTAGTGACTATAAAGTCATGGAAGAGTATATAAGAGAAAATGCACATACTTTGCGAAGGAAAAAAAAAAAAGGAAAGTAGACACTCATTTTGGGATGGAAATAATTATTGATGTACTTCATAATAAGAAAACCATTACAAAAAGGAAAAGTTGTCATAATCCTAGTCACAACATAGATTTTATTAGAGATTGGTAAACAGTATCCATCTCACATCAATTTCTGAAATTCTGCACTTATTCCACCTTTGTTCATCGGTTCAAGCGAATGCCTCACTTTTGATTCCCATTTAGAAAATACACAACTCATTACCCGGAGGCCATAACAATAGAAGATGCAATCTAACAAACTATTCATGAATTAATTCTCAAATTTTTCAACAGTACCAATCAGAAGGGCAGCATTTATTTAAAGACAATAATTTATTGTTTTTACATAAAATATTTAAAGACATGGTAATGGGTATAAGAAAGAACCACACCATACGTCTTCGGTTGAAGTTCACAGACCCTTGCAAGCATGTCTGACTCTAAGACAAAAGGGTGTACGTGATTTGCATTCTGATTATGGCTTTTTGATCTATTGCGCTTCCGTGGCTTTGGACTGCAAATCATAACAAAAAATAAAAGAACTCAGCTATTCATTACATTCTTGTAAAACTAATTTGAATAATAATCCAAAGAAACTAATCAGCGAGCTAGACATAAATTAGATGATATACCAAAAGAAAAATGTTTGTAGTTTAGGATCAACAGCATCTGCAACAACCTGGACAAAAATAATTGCCATATAAATTTACAAGTAACAAAATGAAAACCTCTGCTTTATAGAATAGCTTCCTAGTTTTGATTGCATCTTCTCATCATGAAAATAACTGACAGCATTCAGACCCTTTTTAGCATTTCAATTTCTATCTTGTACACAAGCCTAAACGAAAAGAAGGAAACATAAAACTTTGTCAAGTAAATCAACAAACATGCCTTCATATATGTCAACCTTATAACCTTCAAAGAAGAACCAATTAGTGAAGGAAATGATCTTCTGTGAAAGTGGAAAACCCAAATCTAAGAGTACACTCTTAACACTCAACTAAATTAGTAGCAAATTCTACTTTCTTTTGAAACACGTTAACAATATTAACCACAATACATATTGAGAATGCCAGTCATTCAAGTTTCAACTAAACATCTGCAATCCCTGGATATATAACGTGGCTGCTCAAATAGATTTAGCAGTGGCCTAAACAAAATTACAGTAGAAAAAACTACCAGAAAAGTAGATCGTTTGTATAGTTTGTATATATATTCTCGAATTGCTCAACTACTGTATAAAGTTATATAAACAACCATCTGCAAAGCAGCAGCAGCAGCTAGGTTACTGCTTTCTGCTATATATACAGCCGACACAAGACTAGCTATTTGAAATGAATTATGTGGTAGTAGAAAATCATGATAAAGCGTCAATCAACAATTCATCTAAGACGGAGAACTCAGCTTTTACTGCAAAATCCTGAAATTCTATTTTATATTTTGAAAAGATGCAGATGAAACCTAATAGGAGGGAGAATACAAACACAGACATAATCAAGATGGAATATTTCATCTCAAGTCACCACAATCAATGAACACAAAGAAGCCATAATTTATGAAGTACCATGAAGAATCCTCCAAAGGTACTTTCCAGGTGAAAATGTTCTGACCTCAGATCTTACGATGTCAGTTTTCACAGACACATTGACAGCTTGATACTCTTCAGTTACCTACGAAATAATCACATGTTTAGCAACTTTTTCCTTGAAAGAGCTATAAAAGTACAATTCCAGCATAGATTCCAGAAATTTACAAACCCAAAATTCAAAGTTGAACAGATCATGTGACGAGGGCAAGTGATACTTGAGGCCCTATTTTTTTTTTTAAAAAAAAAAAGAAGATAAATTATCAGAATCACACAAAAAAATATTAGCTAGCATATTGATTTAATTTTCCCTTAAAAAATTATGAACAATAAAATATTAAGAAAATTACAACCTTGAAGCTTGCACATTTCACCAAGCAGAATGGACAAGAGAAGTCTTCAGTTACTACATCAAGGGAAGAAATCAAGTTAATAGCTGAAACATCAACAAAGTGCATTGAAGATGCATTTTAAAAGTCAAGTGCTCACTTATAAAATACTAACTTCTGATAATGTCATATAAATTTGTAAATTTTCGAGAAGCAGACAGCAAAAACATCAGTTTACAAGCACCACCAACATATACCAATTCACCAAAGAGGGCCAAACATTGTTAAATTTTAATAATTGGCTACACAAAACGGTTTGGAATTTCACTTCTAAAAGTTCAACCTTGTTAGTGGGGTTTAGCTTCCACCACTATATGTATCTCATCTATTTTATATTTATCCAATGAACGTATAGGATACGCAAGGACTTGAACCCATATGTAGTGTAGTCTCCAATGAACATAACTAGCTGTGAATGAAAACCCAGCTAAGATCTACTTAGAACTTTCCTAACACAAACAAGAACCGACTACATAAGTGGATTAGTACCTCTTTCTAAGAGAATTTGAGTATGCACATACAACTTCATAAGATTATAAGAGTGATATCCTGTACTTTCATTTTACTGATGGTTTGCCAGTGCCATTAGAAAGACTTGTCATTCAGAACAAATCCAATTAAATAGTATAAAATAAATGTCCCTCTTTCCATGATTTTTATGTTACAAAAACTTAGAACACACTGTATCCACTCTCCATTGATTGGGAGCAAGACCTGATACACGTATAAATACAGTACCTGTTTTGTTGCTTCTACTCAACCCATGCAGATGAAGGTATGGCATTTCAGCTTAAATATGAATACATCAGCTATCTATCTTCGCACCGATTAGACATAAACTTCTGAAACCAGTGTATTAAAGCCTACTATCTTATTGGTGAGTGAAAAAATTGCAATCATTAAGGAACTGGATTTGAAAGCACAATTTGGGGTAAGACACCAAATCTCCACTTCGTTATGACTCTTATTACTATTTGATTTGCGTGCAAGACACTTGTTCCATCTTGACAGGGCCTTGTAATAGTACATAATAAAGAGATACAAGACTATCAAATACATTCCAGTAAACAACATTGACACATGCACAGATACATTTTATAGACTTTTCCTCTCATTTATCTTACATTTATCCTGGTGTTTACATGATTTAGTTTATTTTATCTTTCTTTATTAGATTTTATGTGTTTTCTTGTGTTTTAGTGTTTTCCCGGTCTTTTATACTTTGGGGATTTTGAAGCAATCGGAAAGAGGTTTGGAAGTGTTTCGAGCACCGAGTTGAACAGCACCACGGGTCGTGTTAGCTCAAGAAAAAAGGATACTGCTTCGGATAACAACCCTCAACATGACCCACGTTGTGGGTCGTGTCATGCCTAACGCGGGTCATGTCCTCTAAGCTTCCAATCGATTTGTTTCTCTTCCATGTAACACGGATCGTGCAGAGTGAGTCAACCGAAACGCAGATTTTATATTTCATGATTAATTCTCTTTTTGTGTATTTAAGGCTTATAAAACGCTAGTTTTGTATACTGTTCTATTAATAATTGATAGATAGGACCTTTGGAAGACTTGACAAGATATCATAGAGATAATCAAAAATTGTTTATTGAATGCATTCCATGTTTTATATACTGTTTTGCTTGTGTTGCATGATTAATATGAGTAACTAAACCCTTTTTATCTAAGGATTACGGGTGTAGCCAATTGTTAGGATTTATATGGTTTAATGTCATAAACGACAGTCTTTAGTGCTTTGATTGATCCATGCCTAATACTTGCGTGAAGAGATGAAGGATCTCCAGTAGGACAACAATTTAGCCTCTAGAGATATACTTCGTCGTTCGGAACAAATCAATTGAACACACCAAATAATCGCCTAGAGATAAAGGTTAACCCTAGTGCGAGGCATTAAAATTCATCTTCATGGCCTATTGTTTCTGAAGCCTTCTGCGAGAGATCGAATAGGTTAGGACATAGATAGAATTTGTACTCGCCTCGAGAAAAAGTGTTTGCATAGCTTCGTGTGTAATTATTTAGACGTGAGCCTATTTCATGATTATTAGACCTAGAAAATTGTTGGCAATTGGTGAACCCTAATCCTTGAATTACTCTATATTGATAATTCTCAACAGCTTTCTGAGTCACTTTATTTTTCTTTAATTCAAGATTCATTCATAAATATTCACACAAAAATCAAGAAATTTTAGTTTTAAATTTGGAGTTCGCTATTTCGCATATTTATATGACTCATTGACTCGTACTTATTTTTCCTATATTATTTGACAACCTAATTGACTCGGTCAACGTCAAACACTAATCTACTCAGCAGGCACTTGATCTTAAACTGATTATTTCAACAATCTAACAAGCACATTCTTACAGTCCAACATTTACCAATGTTTTTGTTCAAAATGATTGAAGGATTAAAAATTAGGGTTTTCTTCCATTAATTTGTGATGGATGGGACAGTATGTACTGCCAAACAACCAACTAAATCTGGAAATATTAGTTGCTACTAAAAAAACACAACTTCAAAAGGTATAATTTGGATTGAGAATATCAAGTACCAAGCGATTCATAAAAGGCCATGATGTTTCAGTAAATTCATGAAATTGTCTACTGCAGACTGTTGGAGTGGGTGATAACGTGTCCAACATTGAAAAAGTATAAAATAAAGTGGCTAAATATAATGGCGCAAGTAAAACCATACTAACAAGGTCAACCTTATAGCACTTGAAGCCCAAGTCATTATGTGCAGTGCCTTTTCCTCTGGGTAGAAACTTACGTTACACTTACGTTCACAGGAGAAAACCATAGTGTAACTCTGTTGTATCATTACCATTGTTTATTCAATTTATTATTTCATATCTTTTGCTATATAACTAGTTGCTGAAGCAAGTATAATAAATTCACTGAATGTTAAATCTTATTAGTTTTAAAATAAAACCACACATTGTAGCATAATATATACTCCCGAAGAAATGTCTAATACAACTAATCACTTAAATGTACATGAATGCTTCAATTGAACTTGCATACATATGGCAAACTCTAACTTCTGGAGCTTGAAAGGATCTTTCTTATCTAATAGAGATGTTGAATTAAACAGGAGGCAAATAAATTTAAGGAAATAGATAACTTGTTAACCACCATAAGATAAATGAGATAAACCAATAATACCTTCTGTACGCTGAAGCTTATTGTTGTAGTATCTATAATTGAATACAACATTGCCAGACCTCAACCTAGATAATTCAACAGCAAAACTCGTGAGCGTATGCCCACCTGGTAGTTTAAAGTGGATGAAAGACATAATGCACAGAACAATAAGTATAAAAATACAAGTGTTTTTTTCAAAAGGATGCTTTAATACACAGACTGTCAGAGTAAGGAAGGAGCCTCCTTAGGTTAGGATTACAATTTTTTTGAGCAGTACTTTTACAATGATGTGAATTAGAACCAATGATCAGCCCAAAACCCCTCGCACTAGATTTAATAATCAAGAACTCAGTCATATCCAAAAGCCATCCTCTACTGGAACTCATGAAAGACATACTTTGGGGCACAATCATCAATGCATGATCATGTAAAATAATATAAATGACTGAGAAATATTACCAGGTAAAAATAACTTTAAAAGTAAATGACTTAAGAGGTTGTATACATGATACACATGTCTGAAGAAAATCTATTCACTTCACCAGAAATTAACTGCTATTCAATGAAAATTGTCAAGCCTAAGAGAGTGAAGCACATCTCCAGTCCCAAACTGGATGTAATGCATTCACATCCAAAAGAAGACTTGCTCAATCCGTCTACGTCTTGAAGTTAGTCGATGAACATTACCGTGATTGGAATAAACTAATCAAGTTCCAAGAAACTGACAATCTGTAGACTCAAAGATCTTGCTTCAGGTAACAATGGTCTTATCAATTTCAGAATCCTTAATTGGGTCTCTTCTACCTAATCAATCAAAGCATATTTTGGTTATGATGAAAAAACTGGACACATCCCCTCAAGTTGTTGAAAATTTGCGAAATTGACAAGACAACTGGGATGTTTCAAAGTCGATTTGCAGTCCTTGGGACAAAATTATCTTGGGTATAGAACAAAATCAACAAACTTTGCCTCAATTCAATTTGTCGTTGTTGAATCCAGGAAATGGAAAGAATTGTTGCAGTGGTTATACATGGGATGGATAGCCAAAACGGGTGGTTCTATAGCAAACAAGGGCTTAGTTTGGGACATTGTTGAGAGCTAATGACTGTGAAATTGGAAAAACCAGTTTATTTTTGCTGGAGCTAAAGGAACACCAATAAAGAAAACTGGTGGTTTTTGTCTATGGTTTCAATGGTCATAGGTGTGATTTGGTGGTGGATATGTTACGCCATTGTTTCTTCTTCTATGTATATCTTTCTTTGTTTCTTCTCTCTTAAAAAAAATAAATAAATGATATAATCTTCAACCCAGAGAACCCACAAGCCACTCAGGCCTGAATGAGGAAAATGGTTCAACTAAAAAAAATGGGTATAACCCAAAAATGAAAACATACTGCAAGAGCGAGAATTAGATCAATAGCAATGTAATTGCTTAAGATTGTTTTGTTCTTTTTTAATATTATACTTCTGGATTGTTTTATTCAAAGTGATATGATCGTCGCAATTTCTATTTGATGAATCATCGGTAGGAACAACCATGGGCCATCGTGGTACCAGCAAGCATAGGGAGGAATATGAAGTGTGTAACAGATGAAAGAGAATAGGAGATGTTTGGCTTTGAGGAATAAGAAAGAAAAAATCATGTAAGGGTAAGATGGGTACTAAGAAAAATTAGTTCGCATGCCAAACACATGATGAGATAGATATTTTTCGCAGTTGTGTCATGGAATATCTCTTAGGGTATGTGTTTGTGGACAATACCTCGAGGTGGTCATACGTAATCATCCCATTTAATTTATTTGAGCACTTTCGTTTGTTTGGAGTCATCATGAACTCATTTACTTAAACTTGTTATTTGTTTTGTGTCATGTAACGTAATTATACAAGTGTCCTATTCATGTTTGATATTTGAAAATGATTTTTAAATGTGATGCATTAGTGTTGGCACATATATCACATACTAAACTTTCAATACAACACATCAACTCTAGCCACGCCATTCAAAAACCGGTGAAAAGTATAGATATGAGTTGCATCAAGTGCTAGAAGTTTGGTAAGAGCACGTATAAAATCTACAAGATTATTAAAACATACAGATTATAGTAAAAAAATAAAATGAAGCTTACCGAACTATATGAGACAATGACGATGAAGGAATGTCACTACAGCTGTAAGAACTGTAAGGAGATTTTTCCTTGGCCCCAAATTCTTCGGCAGAAATGACAACTTGCACTTGCTGTGCAGCCTTCAAAAATTCAAACAGTTAAGAAAACTAACAGCTGACTTAACAATGATTTTAGCAAGACCGACCATACTAATAAAATTCAATCTTTCAAAAATGAACAAAAAGATGGTAAGAAGAGAAACATACCCCAACATTGGAATTATTGGGAGTTCGAAAAGATATGCAGTTGTCCCCATTAGAACCGCTTAGCTGTAAAAAGAATAATAGTAAATAACCCAAAGAAACTAAGATTTGATATACAAAGAGATTGTGCAGCGCAAAGGTGTATAAACTAGTTGTAATAGAAGGATATAAGTATAAACTATCACACACCAAAGAGAATAAATTTGAATCTGTTATAATGAAACCAAAATTTTAGTTTTAACCTGTTTGTGCCAAAGAAATTAAAATATTAAAAACCAAAAAAAAAAAAACATTTGTAGACAAAGTGAGTCCTCAAAACATGGTTTGGGGTGATAAGCAAAAGTCAGTAAGAAAATTAGATGAGGAAGAAAAGTCTAATCGTGCTTTGCCAATACCTTCAAGAAGCAAGGATGCATGCTAACAGTTGGTTTCATTTCAGCTCTCTGTCCCAAAATCAGGTTTGGAGAGTTCTCCCAAGATGAATAGAGTGATTCCAATGATATCTTTCCCAATAGGCAGTATAGACCAACATTTGCTGCCAAGATTACATGAAATTTAAGTGGAAAAAATATCGCCTGGGAAATGAATATTCATACTCCACTCAATTAACTAGTAAGGATAAGTGATCTTAAAGACTAAAACTAACTATAATCAGCATTTGACGTAACAGATGACAGATGATACAAAAACACACAGGCTTAAGCAACTAAGGTATTGGTATCCCTTACACGGTGATGAAGTATGCAAATGACTCTTGGTTAAATCAACTCCAGAAGAATTTTGAGATCCAGCTGCAGCAAAATATAAACAAGAACACATAATGCAACAATATCTATACAAGAATCCTAATATTCAAAAATCACACAAAAATGCATACCACAGCTGACAAGCAAGATGGCAACTGAGCCAAATTTGGCTTCTAATGCTAGCTTGCTAATCTCAGGGATAGTAAAACATGCTTGAGTAGAAGTATTTCCCCCAGCTCCAGCATACTTGGTTAAAATACATGCACGACTGAAACGATATACTGCAGAGTACTTTTATGGAAAATGTGACAAGTTAGAAATAAGATGGTAAAGTGATCTGCAGAATACTAACTCCATATCACATTGGAATATATCTACACTAATTCATCAGTTTGGCTTGAGAAGAGAGATACCTCAGGAACTCGAACATCAGAAACTAATCTCGCTAACAAGATGTGCATCGGAAACAGACTATGAGCTTCTACTTCACTCAAAGTCCCTGACAGAGAGACTGTCATTTGTAGTCTACATCAAACAAGACCCACCAAGTTAGTATCTCAGACTACTCAATCTGTAGTATCCAATCCGACAACTAATTCCAATCAATGTCAAAAAATGAGCATGCAAGTAAATATGTGCAGATAACTTAAAGTAGCAAAAATGTTAAAAACAAATTTTACATGAAAAAACCAAGCCATTTACCAAACAGTGCTAGGGTCAGCTACATAAATCATTTAAGAAAACTCCTTTGAATATTCTACTTGTATTATCCTCCTACACACCATCATATCTAATGCTAACATCCGTTAAGTTATGAATTACCATGATGTTTGTTACTTCTTTCTAATGCTAACAAAGGCCTACTCCTCTTTTTAGTTTTTCATAACTGAATTCTCTCACAATTTCTTAAGGGGTCGCTAATCACCCTTGTTAGCACATATTTAAACCAACTCAAATTGTTTAACCTCATCTTATTTCCAATTTAAGCTACCTAAACTCTTGCTCATATAGTTCCATTCCTAATTCTATCCTTCCTAGTATTATCACAAATCCACCTAAGCATTCTCATAACCCTCATCTTATGGTATTGTAATCTCTTTGGAGCACAATATTCAGCATTATACAACAAACTGGTCATACAGCTAAATCTATACAACTTCCTCTTCAACTTTAGAGGGTTTTTTGTTGAAGTGGGTAAATGTCTCACATCGAATAAATATA